>PQWD01005725.1:0-83765 GCA_019425675.1 Leucinodes orbonalis
ATCCGTACAAACATATTGGTGCATGAACATGTCTGTTTGTAAGGTTGGTTTGTTTCTTACGTATATATGTACGGATTGTACAAAAGAAAAAAATATATATAGTTGTTATAGATATGTTTTCCGTTTGCTTCAGTACCCATAATACAGGCTTCACGCTTAACTAGAGGCGCTGTGTGAAATGTCATGGATATTTATTTATATCATTAAAATATCTTAGTCTTTTTTTGAGCACAAAGCCGCAATTTGTGTCATCTTTCGTGAATCGTACTATAGTCATGATTTATTGTTTGTGTCTTAAACTATTGAAACTTCTTGAATGCCCCACTTCCGTAACGTCAGTTACATTGGTCGCGTTGCTTATGCATTTACTCCTTCTCGCGGACAATACGTGTCTATGATCCGTTATCGCGTGTACAAAGAAGAATGCCAGGAAAGAGCGTACATAATGCCAATTGACGCAATGAAATTTAAGATCGATTAGTCTTGAGATGCGTAATTATCGCGAATATCACGACGCGTAGGCCGTTATTTGGTAAAGCATAATGGGCAGCCTGTATAGGTAACACAAGATGTTTTTGCTTCAAAAGTCTTTATTAATTAAATAAAAATTTAAAAAACCCCCGACACAAGAACTTAAGTAATTTCTTTAGAAAGTAAAAAAATAATAAAATAAATTAATGTTAAAGTACCTAAGAATCTATTAATAATTCTAAAAAAAAACGTCGCGTGGGGCCGCCTCTTAAACTAACAATTCAAATACAAATAGTCAAATTAAGTAACAGCGAGATGAAACATTATTATAATTTAATTTTTATTTCATACGTTTTATAGTAGGTTAGGTTAAGTTAGATTTTAGTATATAGACAGACACGTCAAACTAATAACACCCCTTTTACTTACTTACATTGTAATGTACGAATCATTTCCTTTCATTTGATACCCACTCGGCATATTTTGTAAAATAGTTTTTTCATTCCCACCTTTCATCCCCTTATCTCTTATAAGGCTGAACCGATTTTAATAATTAACTTAGCTACTTGTAAGTACGAATCTTTCCTTTCAGTTTGATACCCATCTCGGCAATATTTGCAAACAATCGTTTTTCATCCACTTTCATCCCTATATCTTATAAAGCGCTAAACCGATTTTAATAAAAAATAGCTAAGAACACGCGCGATTACTGACCTTTCAAACCAAAAAACTTAATCAAATCCGGTCCACTCGTCCGGTGAGTTATGGTGCCACAGCAAAGACATACAGACACCACAGACACACAACACGTCAAACTTATAACACCCCTCTTTTTGCGTGGGGGTTAAAAGGTGAGAAGGGGATGTTTGGTTGTATGGTAAGAAGTGAAAAGCGAAACAGAAGTACTGTAGATGTTGTAAATGTGTTTTAAAAGTTTAAATTTACGTATTCCTTTATTAAAGTTTAATTGTCCATATGAAATCGCAAGTCTAACATAAAATATGCATATAAACATACTGTTGTACGTTAAGGCATGATTGGCTCCAGAAATATTGACATGAACTGTATTCAAGTATTTGATTAATACTTAGATATGAAAGATACAAGTAGTTCAAGCCTCGGATCGTATATGGCTGTCTATTGACCAAGACAGGGTACTCGATTTCTATTCCTAACACTGATTGACGTAAGCAGCTTCATAAATACTTTGGTGTGCGCGTGACAAGCAGACAGATTTTAAGTTCATGACGATTTACTCGAACACTTATTGTTAATCTTCCAAGTTACTACAAAATCAATATAAAAAAGTTTGTAATTTCGAAGATCAGTTTTAGACTGATATTTGCTTTGAACGCCAATGAACCCTAAAAGCGTCAAGCACACATAGATTTTCTATGTGTCTAAAACGTCCCGACGAGGGGCCGAACCTACCCGTATAGGGTGTTATGTCTTAGTCTGTCCACGCGGGCTAGACGGGTTGGACGACTTCAACGTTCCAAACCTTTGGATCTTCGCAGGCGTGCCGCAAGTTTCCTCGTGAATTTTTCCTTCACCTAAGGCGTCAGATACAGTACACATAATTTCGAAAATTCGAAAACACATTGGTACGTGGCGTGATTTGAACGTCAGCCCTCCCGGTAGGAAGGCCACACCATTAAGCCACCGACGCTCAATCGAACGTTATCGCGTACCGTATCTTTAATGTGTCATAAATGTGTTTATACTCAATTTTTCTTTTGCCGACCAAAGATTACCGGACTATAAATTATAACAACTGGTCCTACCAAATTAAGAGCTTAGCCAGCGGTCCATATGCAGATCAAGAGGTAATCATAGAGGTATGAATTATAAAACTGTGTGTTTTATTAATTGATTTGATTTCAAGATTCATTCATGAATTCCTATTTGAGCATTTAGTTTGCTACAGCCAAACGTATGCAGATTAGTGCATTTTCAACGATATTTTTTCTTCTCAAAGATATTGGTTTACGTAAACTCAAAGCTACCTCACAAATAAGGTCTTGGCAAATGACTGTAGGAGACAGATTGAATTGTGCATCTGATACGCTGGTCTATCGCTTGCTAGATTTCTTGAATAAAGGGTTGTTTGCTTCCAATACATTCTTATTGAAGTTGCTGTGTTAACTTAAAAGATGAGGACGGCACTTCTAATTTAGGTCTATTCAAGCCTGATCACATAGGTACTCCTCTAGATTTGAAAATTATCCTTATACCACCAGATTATCTTTTAAGGAACTGCTACAATGATGTCATTAGTGCGAACTGTCCGTTCGATAGTTCATCGTAATTAGTGTCATTATTATAATCGGCTTATAAGGGCCCACTGCACGGCACAGGCCTTTCCGCATAGCATATCTATGGGGAGATTAGGCCACCACGCGGCCCAATGTAGCCGGGACCGACGGCTTAACGTGCCCTCTGTTAATTGATAGGAGTGTTTGTCAAATGTAAAAGGCCATAACAAAACACATTATTAAATCTGTAATGAGTTCCTTAAACAAATACTTAACTATCCAGACCCTTAATATTGAGCAGTAAGACTGAACATACAATAACAAATTGTAAATCTGTTGACCGTACATAGTTTTTGTGTACGCCATGGTACTGGCAACAACACAAAGTGGCCACGTGTGTCGCGTCAGGCTGCGCGGGCGCCCCTCGTCTAGCCGGTTGGGACCGGATCGCTGACTCACTCCATCGCCGCTCCATGTACAGCCTAGTTTAAATGGTCTTATTGCAATGCATGACATAATTTGCGCTGTTTAAGTTTTAATATGAAAATATGTGCGTTATTTCGTGGGGAGTGAGGTTGAGGCGGCCTAAAAAACTCCTTACTCAAATTGTTTTTTCTTTGTCATTTTTTAAGATTTGCTGCGACATAGGTAGTTTCGGAGTAACACGTGACACTTCTATGCGAAATGACTACCATCAGGTGAATCCTGTACTGGTTTGCGTTCCTATGAAATAATAGACATACAAGTATCGTCTACATCTGCTTACTGAATTCATACAAAACATACTTTACAATACATTTTTGCTAATGTTTAATCTTTATTTATATTCAACTCACGACCTCTTTAAATTCGGCAGGCGGTATCCACCTCAACCCTTTATAATGCTTTAATGGCATGGATGGCAGCATTCCGAACCGGTGGTAGAGTCATTAGATTTAATAAAAAAATTATATACTGTTTTGACGATTCAAAAGTATCTGTAAAGATTTATTTGAATAAAGCATTTTTCAATTTCAATTTTCAATTTCAAATAAATTGCCTAGTTGCCCGCCGAATACTGATAAACAATTGAATCAAGATGAATTTGTGCAAGTGAAATACTAATCTGAAATAGATGTTACCATCTGACAAGGGGTCAAGCAAAGCAAGTTGAAAGTAACAGTAGATCGTTGAAGTCATCCCACGCGGAGCTAATGACTAAAATGGGCTAACTTTACCGTAATAGGTGAACATCATTCGCGCTTAACCCTTAGACCGTCAAAAACGCCTTCAGTCGCCAGACGCATTTTCTATTGTGTCAGGATTCCCGGCGTTGAATGGGTTAACCGAATCTTGGTTACATAACAATGCATTTACTGGACCGGATTTACGAAGGCTTCAAAAGCACTGATTTAATTGGCGCGCTCACCTTGTTATTTAATTAGACCGTTCAGTTGTATATGAGCAGTTAAAATTCAGTCCTGTTGCAAAATTGTGCGGTAACAATTTTGGGTTGCCAAGGTTAAATGTACTGAAATGTATCAATCAACAATTTATTATCGGGTACACGCCTGACTTGTGTGATAAAATAGCATGGCTTTGGGGAAATTAGGTTTTGAAGTCGGTTAAATAGCAAAGCGGTCCAAGTATAGATTGGTGGATTATTTTTTGAAACTTACTATTGCTTCACCGGGCGATCGGCGAGCGCAGATAGCTCTTAGGCTTTTACATTTACACGAGCCTAAGGGCGTCCCAGAATGGGACTTGAACCTCGGCTTAGGGCGTTGCGGGGAGGGCTAGGTAATCTAGTATACGTTTGGGGAGAAAAGCGGCCCGGCACACGCCGGTTACGCGAAAATGGACTGAGTGAACCTACGGACGCGACGCTGGCCCCCGCCGGTGGAAGATTGGTGGGTGTTAACGTCTAGAATTCTAAGACAGTAGTCTGGACCTATGAAGGCTTATCATGACTACTGAACCACGTAGGAATCCGAGTTAGTATATTTGTACAGCCATCCGTTGACCGGGACCTTGCGATATTTGCCTAATTTGTTAACCGAACGCGCTACCCGCCATCAAGCCAACACTCGAATACTTGAAGTTATTATATTCATAAAAAAATTGGGATCTTTTTTAATAGTATTTCTGATAGGCTAATCATAAATGTTGACTTTAGGTTTTCATAATGACGTATTGTTAGCACTAACTCTTATACCATACAGAGGAGCAGTGTCATCAGTTGACGAGACCGTAAATAATACTTATTTTATGTCATAAGTTAACAGGACGGTCAGTTCGCTCACCTGGTGGTAAGTAATACGCCTGACCATGACAGAAGTAATGTTGAAGCAAATTAATAACAGAAGTTAGTTATTATTTTTCCGTCAACACTGCTCTGCGCCCGTCATCCGAGACAACAGATGTTAGGTCTCTTATACCCGGGAATTTTACTAGCTACAGTGCCCTCATCCTGAAACACACAAGTGCAAAACACTCCTATTTTACAATTTAATAAACATACTGCAATTGTTGTTTCTATGTGGGCCACGGTCGCCAACGCCTTGCGAAATTACTATGCGAGTAAGTAGCTCATTACAGCTCTGCGCGCCTAGGAGCCTACTTTTACTTTGAATTATACGATCTCGCAGACAGGTGATGTTCTTCTCTCGGAGGTGTTATTTTGATCCAGTACTATCTGGTTTTATTTTCTTTCACGACCCGTTTGGTGTAAGTGGATTGGTTGAGACGTCGGGAACTACACCAAGGATTCCGGTTTCGATCCCGAAACATAGAAGTGCAAAATACTCGTATTTTACGGGACTGTATCTGGCACTGTATTCGAACTGTCTAGACGACTCAGAACGGAGTCTACCATCTAGTATATGTGTATGTAATGTCTCTGGATAGGTATATGTCATCATCATCTGCTAATCAAACGATCCCACCGAGGGGCATGAGCCTACCCGTAAATGTTGTATAGGCCTCAAACGTCCACGCGGACTCAGTGCGGATTGGCCGACTTCACAACCTTTGTATCATTTCGCATACGTGGGCCGGTTTTCACACGATGTTTTCCTTTATCGTAAGAGCGTTGGATAACGTACATATAAATACGTAAATATATATATGTGTATATGTGGTTTAAAAAAACACATTAGTATGTGGCGGGATTTGAACTTGCGCCTTCCAGATCGGAAAGCAACAGTCCACATTAATGAGCCTTTGACGCTCTTATTTGTATCTTAATTAGAATAAAAATGCTTAATTCTTGTCGGGTAAATATAGTCTGATTGATGAACAAGCAAGCCAACTATGGTTTCCATACTTTCTTTAACACTATTTGTATGATGGATAGATTGCAGCCAAAGCTCGGACCTATGATTTGTGGCGACACTGACAAACTTTAAGAAACTCACAATGTGACATTCTTTAAATGCACCACTAAACTAGTTACTGAACCAAATATTTTCTATATAATGTATTAAACACCAGAAGTCAACTTATAATTTTAAAATATTATATCTTTTGAGTTCCGGCTTCTAAACTTGGCATTACTTGTTTTCCTTAAAAGGTCGGGTAAAGGAGCCCCGATCCTATCAAACAACGGTAAATACTAACAGCCTGCATTTCCTAAACAGGGTCCAATCCCTTCTCTCCGCAACGCTTGGTTCCGCCCTAATTGGCTGTAAGATACGTTTTAAGGGAAAGCCGCGTTTTTGACCCTAGCCGCCATTTCACGAGTTGACCTACGCGGCATTTGCTTGGCGCATGTCAGTTAGATGTTTGACCTTAGGGAACGAGTCGTTTGTGTTTTGCATTATGCCGTGTGCTATTATGTTCGGATCAGTTGCAACGGCAATTGGATGGCTTTGCAATATATAAAGACGCATCATTTGCTTGTTTTATTTGAGCTCATAAAGTACATACACATCAGCTCATTTATACGTTTCTACCGAGGAGCACGAGCCTGCCCGTATAGGGTGTATAGGCCATAGTCGTTTACGCAGGCCTTCTGCAGATTGGCCGACTTCACGCATAACCTTTGAATCAGGCAGGCGTGTGCAGATTTTCTCACGATGTTTTCCTTCACCGTAAGAGCGTCGGATAAACGTACATATAATTTTGAAAATTCCAAAAGACTTAAGAGTCCGTTACGGGATTTAAACCTGCACCCTCTTGATCAGAAGGAAACGGTCCACATCAAAAAGCCACCGACGTTTATTGTTTATTAATATTTAATGCAAAAATTTTACCTCGTTTGATTCACGTCTATCATTTAAACTGCTTTAAAACTTATTGCGCTTTAATTGTATCATTTTCTACAATAGTAATATCATTCTGTATTCGCAACAATAATCTGCGTCTTCACCCTTTGTTACACACACTTGGCCGTGAGAAACTAGATGGCGTGTGCTACTTACATTCCACTTTTACCTGTCTGCTGTAATTATTTGTTGCTAATTATAGACGACTGCAGCTCTAAACGTTGCTTCCAAATCACATAGATAGTTATATAAGTTTACATAACTATCTATGTAACTTAGAATGACTAAGTATTATAAGTTAATGTAACTTAGAATGACTAAGTTTTGCTGAAAAGCGCTGTTAAAGGAATATTTAACACTCTTTCTTTATGCAAGTTAATGCCACTGTAGTAGGTATTTTTGATGATTAAATATTTGCAATTTCTATTTTAAATGCTATCAACTGTTATTTGCATTCAGGATTCAATTGGAATTTAGTCCAAATAGTATCCGTTTTAGATTTCTGATTTAGATTTTAAAATATGCATCTACTTAAAAGGTTTTATACTGTTACATTTGTCATAACAAGATTAAATATTTGTCTGCCTGGAAAACCCTAAGTCAGTGGACGTGTTAGATAGTAATGGCGTTGACGTTGGGCAGAATTGGAGTCGTTATTAAACTGTTAAAATAACACAGAAGCAAAGGTCGGCGTGAATCCTAGTTGTGGGATAAGGAAACGCAACTGGACTATAATTAGTGCAAAGCGATGCGTTAGCGGGTCAATGACACATCGGTGACCGAACCAAACTGCTAGGCGCGTGAAAACCATTTAAAACCGATCTGTACACCTCAAGAGATCTATGGGTGCAAAGCTCTTTGTAAATTGGTGTCACGGTTACTATTTGGCAGTTGGCCATGTGTTCCTTGCAGTGATATTTTATTGGCATAAAAGCGCATACGAGCGTCCGATAAATATTTTTAACGTATTATGTAGTGTTTTGTAAATCAAACTGCACTAAATTATTGAAGATCAAGAAAGGAAAGTTTAGATAAAACCTTTTTTAATAGAGTGATTAATAATTATTATCAATATTCATATTATACTTCTACTATCATTTGTTAAATCATTGAATAAATGTACCTATTGTATTCAAAACACAAACAAACACTGTAATTTTGAATAGTTTTCCTTGAAATTTGTATAAATTGGGTGCAGTATCAATGACATAGTTTTGAATAAGGAGATTTGTTGTCTAATTCAACTTTGAAGACAAATTGCAGCGAAGATTTCCAAAGAGTTCATTGTTTTGTAAGTTCTCAGACTCATAGCCAACTAAAAAAAGTAAATGACTAACATTTGCAATGCTTGTGAAGTTGAATATATGGGAAAGTTTAAAATGCAAATGTGGTAGACTTCTTTAAAAGAGTGTTTCGGTTTTTAATGACACGTTGTTTTTTTTTGTAGTGCTGCTAAAATCCGTCCAGGCATTTAGAATACGATTTTGCTATTTAATATAAATATAACTAACTTTCAATCAAAGGGTAATTTAAGGTTAATGGATATAACAAAACGAATGTAAAGTTTAATAAAATAGCTATGAATTATTAACTTTTCCAAAGTTGCTGATTTTGATCACATTTTACTAGGTGGTAGACTCGTTACTGAGTCGTCTGTGTCGTGTGTGGTGTGAGTACCAGACCCGTAAAACAGGAGTGTTATGTTATACACTTTTGTGTTTCGGGATGAGGGCACTGTAGCTTAATATTACCGGGTATAAGAGACCTAACGTGTTGTCTCGGGTGTCGATTGCAGTGCGGCATTTATGGAGAAAATAACTGTCTATCAGTTGTTGGTCTCCATCAATGCCGTTCTGTCATGGTCAGGCGTATCACTTACCATCAGGTGAGCGGCCTGACCGTCCTGTTCACTTAAAAAAAAAATCGGGTTGTTGTACAATGTACATGTTTCTCATCTAGCATTCGGTATTGGCGATAGCGGTACTTTTTGCTCCTTTTATTTCGGCGATTCGTTCCACTTTCGTTGGTTCGGTCGCGGAACGTAGCTATGGTAACGGGTTCAGTGTTCAATGCTTGCATTACTTTTGGCAATAGCGAGTTGAAACGCAAATGTTTAAGTACTTGATTGATGTTTGAACATAACATGTTACTTAGTTATATTAAAGAGTAATGTATATTTATAAAATTGCTTAGCAATCAGTTTTGTTTTTTAACTTTTTGATACTCTTATCTATACGACAAATGCGTGACCAGTCCATATTAAACAGCATTAAAGAAATGTAGATAAAGTTTTCCTCATAAATAGGGTTTTACGTACAAATCACAAATAGCGGGAATAGGTTGGCAACTCGTGAAAGTGCAAATTGTTGTGATGACGGCAGTTTTGTAGAGCCGCTCGTTCCTAGAAGCTATTTATCACAGGGTGCCATTGATCCCGTAACTCTTCCGTTTCTACGGAACAACACAATATGATACAGTTTTGTTTGTTTGTTAAAGTCTGCTCTTGTGTTTATTTATACATTTTTTTTGCACATATGTATTTTGATATATTTTTATTAAAACATGTGACGCAGATTAAATTTATTAATTAAGGACGCAAATTATATCAAATATATCATTACAATTTTGCAGTAGGCACAGGTAACAAGTAAGAAAGAAATAATGATTTGGCATACAAATACATCGAATATTACAAAAACTTAAATAAAAAATAACAAATAAATGTTAATAGGACTTACTCAGCAATTGTCCTGGAACACTAAGCATACCAGCAGGCCGATCGCGCTAAATTTTGACACCTACAACGTAACTAAAAAAATACGTTTTGGTCAATTTCATACCGCGCTATTGACAGCTAGTTCAGACGAGTTTGAACCTTAACATTATTGCAATACCGAATATCGAAAATGTCAACTTTTACAGGATCGGAAGGATTTCATAACTAGACCCATATTATAATTGAAACGCGATCGGCCTGCAGAACGCTGTTTTTTCAGTGAAGCCTTGGTACAAGTACTGGTTTAAGGTATATGATTGAGGATGTAATGTATGTTTCTTCTCATAAATTAATACTTTCCTTCGGAGTAACAAAGGTGAACAAATTATCCAAGATTTCCTTGAGAACCTATAAGATAAAATTGACCAATATTACAGACCAAAGTTTTCGACAAACTCTTCATCAGTATAAAACAAAACTACTACGACAAAAGAATAGAATTAAGAATAATGGAAACACCCATGCAGACGATCTTATTTCAACACGGTCTCCCTTAGGGTGTTATGCTCATATGTAATGAAATTAGCGTGATTAACACATTGCTTTGTTTACATTTTGCTTTCACTGTGGTGTGTTTATTGCCACGGATAATAAAAAGGAGAAACATGGGGCGGATAGCGTCAGGTCGTCGACCTTGTCCTCGTTGGATATTATTAGTTTTTGTATACTTTTACTGGGTTCTGTATCTTTTACGATTAAGCGGGCTGTGTCTATGATAGAACAATTTTTAATGAGTTCAGTAGTTTATGTGTGGGGGGTTATTTGGTTGTAAGTTTGAAAGATCAATATTTACTTATTTTTATGAAATAGTTATGATTATAAAGATCACTTATCTAGTAATTCTTAGATAAGATTTAAAGACATTTAATTTTATTCTCACAAAGTCAAAGATCGCTGACATGAGAACACAAAATAAATTTTTTCATAAGTTCGTTTACATACATTCGTGACGTTTTAATAATATCGAGATGAATAAGATAATTTCTCGGGCCAACTCCTTTGGAAGGCATGCGTGGAACCGACGCCGCCAACCTTTTTCGAAGGACCCTTTTCGAATATCTTGTTGAATCTTTGTATGAGTTACACTATAGTAAATTTCTTAACTTTTTGGGATTCTCGTAGCTTTCTGGAGCAAGGAAAATCAACAGGAAAAACAATGATAGACAACTGAATTGTGTCACACAGATTTTCTTTGTGCTTTTCCTGCTTGTTTTATTCGTATGAGTACAATATTTTGTATTTACAATAAAAATGTTTAAGTATGTTTATCAGTAGTTAAGTTTCCATAGTCCAAGAGAGTTGCTTTGTTTGGTTTCCTTAGGCGAGGCCTGTACTTATATTTTTTCTGATACATGACATAAGTAAAGCTAATATTATTTATCCTACAATATCACTAGGCAAATTGAAAGCATATACTCGTAGAAACTTATCTACGACGGGTGTAAACAATACCCGCATTAATTCAGTTTATGGGCTAGACGGTACCGTCTGCTAAAACATAAGAGGATATTCGCTTTAAGCTCTCTAGTCACCCTCTATTGTTCCTTTACTTTCAAATAAGCTTTAATTACTTACAATGTTCGTAAAAAAAAACTAGACGTCATTCTTGTACGTTTCTCCTGCCCAAGCAATTAGCGTTTGGTATAAAAGGTTAACATTCATAATAATGAGTTACAGGCTAAATTGTTACCAGATTACTTAATAAGACATCAGATATATATAACATTTTTTTTTAAGTTTACTTTTAGTATTAAAATCTGAATTTTGTATAAATACAATTATTTTAGAAGTAAGGCTTTAGATTAATTGGTGCTAGTTTATAAGCTTAACAGCGGTTACAAATGAAACCTCTACATAGTTTGTATTATTGTACATTTGATTTTCATGGTTAATGTCCACAAACTCATTGGTATTGCCAGGTCTCTGTAATTAAAAACCTTCTTAAACCTACGATAGAAAAATGTTATGTTTATTCCACAATATATGCAGCGAATACAAAATATTAGCAGACCTAAGGGTTACACCCCTAATCAGATAAATGCTTAAACCCTTAATCGTTGAGGTTTATAAGCAGTTTCAATATGGTCGTAGCGTTGTAAATTATGTCGTAGCTTACACAAACAATAAACTAGATGCACAATCACGAAGAAACGCCGACCAAAACATGACCTAGTCGCACTAAACATACGTATAGTTATTGTTAATTGATAACAAAATTATTCACTTAAATTTTGACCCTAACGCGTCACCGAAAGGGTACAAAATAAAAAAAACACGAGCACTATATAATTAAGACATGTGAAATGAATGAAAATTCTGCGCAACTGATGCGATGGGCAATGGCAGACCTTTGCGGCGGTCATTTTTTGAATGAGATTGTGCTCCGACTGCTTCATTTCCAATTTTTTATTTTTAATCCGTATCAGCTGCCACATAAAGGTCCAACTAGCTGTTTCATTACCTATTTGTGAATACTTTTTTCTTAATATTCAAAATACTGTGTCAACCAAAGCTATAACGATATGTTTTTGTATTTTCCAGGCCGTATCCACTCAGCGATCGTGTCCGGTGTCAATCTCGAGACGCGTTCCGTCACCGTCGAGTGGTATGAGCGCGGCGAGACGAAGGGCAAGGAGGTGGAGATCGACGCCATATTGGCACTCAACCCGGAGTTGGCGGGCACGAGGCACCACACGCCGCACCTGCAGCCCATGCCCAACAAGCTGGCCAGGGTGAGTTTACTTCTATGCAGGCTATGAGCGCCTGGTATTTGACACTGCACAGTGTGAACATTATGTTGTCTCAGGTTAATTAATTCAATTGTATTTTTTTTGTTATTGGGATGAATAAGGGGCCAGTTACATTACGTGTAACGATTATTACTACATATTTTAATTTTAAATATAGGAGGTACCCTAAAGAGAAGAGTCAACATATTTTTATGAGGTAACATCAAAGACCGTCACATTTAAAAAATAAAGTCATGGTCCTCCTGCCCCCTAAATAGTCTCACGTAATAAAAGAATTGCCCCTAATATTAATACATACCTATTTTACATTTTAAATTTTCGTCCAAATATTTATTCTAAACATCTACTTTCTACTTTGCGCATAAGACAATATAATGTTCCCAAGATTATAACAAATAAAATCCCATATCATAACGGTATCTTAATACTACTCAGATCTCACACATCCTGCCCAGTTGTCATCGTCCATTAACACTACATGTTTTACAGTAGCATTAATACACTAGTGTGAAAGGTCAACAACCACAATACTAGAGCTCGCTTGCTTGTAGTAACAACAATTTAGAATTTTAAACATCAAACAAATACAATGGCATCACTAACAGCTGACTAATGCCAAAATTACTGACACTAATTGAAAAAAAGTCTCGCAAAAATTGCATTCTGTTAATTATAAAGACATACAGTCACTAATTAAACTTTCAGTGCATAACCTTGCTTTTGACTCTAATGTATGCGAGGTAGCCGCTAACAGTATGAGTGCAATTAAATTCTGCAGCGCTAAATCCATTTCTTTGCAGTAAAAGCAAAGTTAAGTTCGAAAAAAAGTGGTGAGCCGACCCCGTTTCTCCACGAGGCCTGTAGTGGTTGCTTGCTTTCGCCGCAAAGAGTTAGATACAAACGATATCGATATCGAATGTACTCCACTTTCGCGATAACATCGACCAGTGGTTTTAGTTGGGCTTATTGATTAGCCAAGGCGTTGGTGGCGCGTACCAACCCGCGATCACTCTCATTGTTTGGGGCGCGAGACACGTTGCTCATCCACGCCGACTCACAGTTATTGCCTATTCGCGATACGCGAATGTACCACCGGCATAATAGGTCTTTCGAAATGTTTCCATCAAATATTTAGCAAGATTGTAAAGTAGTATTTATATCTGCAATAGCTATGTATAGTAACTGTGGAAATTTAAGTGATTTCAATTTGTAAATGAGAAAGCGCGGTGCCCGCGATTCTAACCGGTGTCACGGCTGTCGCACTGATCGAGAGGACAATGTAGAAATGTTCCCATACATCATCAGCTGGCAGGTGACCATCAGATAGCAAATGCACCGTGTGGCGATCGTTGCTTGTGGATTATTTTCGTTTTATACTGCACCGTTGCTGTGGCAACGCCGATTGTTTTCGCACACGCCGCAGCCAATGAAAATGTCACAGTACACTTATCATTTTATCACTTAGAAACCATATTAGAAACATATAAATATAGACAAAGGGAACATCGTGTAATTATGTATTGTATGTTTACTAACATACCGGCTGGTCGTTGCGTGGCACACACACACACTCACACGCCGATTAGTTGATTGATGTCCGAATGACCTTTCAACTTGTATGGGTACGTCGGACGCGCGCCGGACACCGGCTCGCATCGATTTTTCACACACGCTCACGTCGGCATATCAGTTTCACTTTCAGTAGAACAATAGGTAGGCACGTCGCAACACTGAAATGTCGAAGGGTGACGACGAGGCTGCGGCGGGTGCTGTAAGTTTGTGTGGTACGACATCCGAGGTTCCGCCGCCGGGGGCTATCGTCGCGATACCCCGTAGATTCGCTCAGTCCCTAATCGCGTAACCGTTGTGTGCTGGGCCGCTTCTCTCCCCAAACATACACTAGGTCATCTAGCCCTCCCCGTAACGCCCTAAGCCGATGTTTGAGTCCCTGTAAAGGCCATCTGCGGCCAACGAATAGTTAAAAGAAAAAGATTGGTGTATTGCCCGTCGACCATCTGCGGGCAACAGCGGTAGTGGCAAAACAAGGTATGATTGGTTGATTGTTTGTCATGGCAAGGACCAATCGGGCTCGTCGTCGGACGACGGCGGGTTCGCGCGCGACGGCGACGGCGCCGGCGACTCGGGCCACACGCTGCCCGTGCGCGTGCGCAACTCACTATCGGTACAGTCACCATTAGCGCACGTTGGAACACGCCGATGCTGTCTGCTGACGACTGGAACGGCTACGGACTGGGGAGGACTTGTTGTCGGATATGTTTATGTTTTGTGATTTAGTGGGCAATTTGTTGGGAATTACAGTACCTATTGTTGAATTAATTTACCTATGGAATCGTGCTTCTTGTTGATTACTCATTTGTGAAATAGTTTAAACTTTAAACACACACATATATAAAAAAGATTATCCTTAAAAAGTACGTATTTCAAATTTAAATTAACGGTAGGTACTAGAGTTCGTCACGAACAGTAGATCTATCTGAAGTGGCCCCAAATACGAAGGTAACAAAACATACATTGTATTGGCATTGACAACTTGATCCTCGGGTCCAGTTTGAACTAGCTCCAGTCGTCGGAAGACCAAAATTCACCCTATTTTTTTGGTATCCTCTCATTTCGATTACGTTGCTCCACGATCTATGATTTGCACACGAACAGCTTGTTATGGTGTTTTTATGATGGATTGCGCTTTTGTCACATCACAGCTATTACGGTTTCAATAAAGCGATTCGATTGGCGGTATTGCGTGAGCGTGACAAAAACCCGATCCAATCACTTGGTGTTGTATGTAGTGTGTACTGTATAATATTTGCACAATGGGTATTATCATAAGGCCTTTTGTTAGCTGCTGTTACATTGTCTATTTTAATGTAATAGATGTCTAATAATTTTGCCTGGACTGAATGTGTCTTTATTTTGCAATTATGTATTACAGGTTTCAAATATTTTAGTGTTTTAGATATTAGGGTAAGTCCTTAATTTCTAAACCATGTTATATGCGGCCAAGACATAAGTAAGACAAAGAAAGTAACATTTTGTAAGGATTCCGTCGAACGATTAAACCAATTAAAAGATCGACTTACGTACATATTGGCAAAGCTCTTTTTAAAACTTTAGTGCTATTCAATGTTCAAAGAGCTATAATGTATTGGAAAGGTAGGCTTGTAAGGTAAGCAAAGGAATGAATTCACATGAAAGGTTTCATCAGACTGCCTGAATAATGTAAGGTTCCTTTTGTAAGTAAGAATGACTTGCATCTGGGTTTCACTTTGAATCCTAATTACATCAAAGTTATTTCGGTTTGACAGATATACAGTTTAAAAGTCACAGAAAAACCATTGTATCTTACAGGAATATTAACCAAACATAACCTTAACTTTATAACATAGACTTATCAATTGAACAGTTGAATAATTCACTGCTGAACAAATATATAGCCTTAAGACTTACCTACGAATCAATCGCTTGCCATCCGTATTAAATTAGTATCAACGCTTTTGCGATCTTCTTTTCGCAAAAAAAATAAACGTCTAGACAAATTAAATTAAAGATCGATCCCGTCATTTCTTCCCACCCCTTGTTAATTCTCCTAGAATTGTAAATTACAGCAAACCGACCCAGTCTCTTGGAAGAGATTACAATTCTGGGCAATTTGAGGGGCTAATCAACGCTTCTCCTGGCGGTAAATGGTCTGCAGTTATTGCAGTCTATGTCGCTAGCATTGTGCAAGTGATCTTTATGAGAATGAGAGTCTATATGAGAATTCTAGCATTAAACTTACTTGTTCATTATTTATAGTGGTAAAATACAAAGCGAAATGCATAAGTTTCTGCAATAGGTATGTTTACTGGCATATTTAATGAGTTTTTTCTTTCGATTTGTCTAAACGACTTTCCACTGCGGAATAATGGCCCACCCCCAATGACTTCCACGCGACCGATCCCTGGCAGTCAAGACCCATCGGTTACCCGCTACTAACTATTAATACAGTAACATTCTCTCCTGTTCGTACTAGATTACCCTTATCATCATTATCAGCCTATTACCTACTGCGCGGTGTGCCCTGCAGTAGGTTAAAGGCTGAAAATCAAATCAGCATTATAGGGTTTTGGACGGTACGTATTCATTCGCGCTGGTCCTAGTGCGTTTTGTCAAAACGCCAGAGCCTTGTTTACTATTCGATATGAAGCATCACGAAGGATATAAGGTTAGTTTGGGTCCCAAAAGTCTTAAGACCTCCATACACCCCAAAACGTCTTATTTCCAAACATAAGTACGCATCGTCAATCAATGATGCCAAGTTTAGATCTCGGCTTTAAAAAAGGTTTTTCAGAATTTATATGAAGAAAATGTTCTATTATATTTTGGGTGGTAATTTTGGTAACATAAAAAGTGTTTCAGTTTTATTTTCAAGCTTATCTCAATAGTTACGCTAATTATAATTCGTCGGAACAGATTGTGAAAAAAATAGAAAACTGCCACTTCTTTGTAACAGAGGTTTCTTTCCAAGTATCAGATTAGAAAGTGAGCGAAAAAACCTTTGTAAACATTCATTGGATGGTGGCGTTGTAGTGTCACTCACAATCTGTTTCCAGGGCCTTTTGTGTGGCTGCTCCGCCTCGTATGAGACTGAAGCTGGCAGAAAATTCTAGCAAAAATTCAAATTCAATTTAGGTCCATAAAGAACACTCATGAATGTCAAATTTGATTCTACCACTGGTTCAGACTGTTGTCTGCTGAGACGAATCTGGCATGAAGCCGCGATGGTCAGGGATGTAAAAAAAGTTCCAAAAAAGGCTGTTTTTGTTTACAAGTTTTACTGTAACATTTTAATCGGTTAAATTTTTTTGAGACCAAGTTTTTGTCAGTTTTCTCTACTAGAATGTTTCCTCCAGTTGAGCCTCATCCGCCTCGCTAGTAGTTTATCACGATTGTTTACGACGATGTTTGCTATTATGACTTCTTCCTAATTCCGTTCAGTGTTTGCCCGTTGCAAGATTGCAGGAGTTGTGGTTAGTTGCGATTTAATTAATGTGGGGATTGTGCATTCTTGGGTTGGTTAAGTAAGCGCATTAATTGTTTGAGTTGTGTTCTATTACCAAATTTTTAGTAATAAATTATGATTATTATTTCATATCTTTGATTAGAGAAAGTACGTAGTTAGAATATATAGACGTAACGTAATTTATTTTTCCCCTTAAATTTAAATTACTTATTGAACGGATTTTTCAATACTGACTTTCTATACTGATTCCACTATATTATGTGCAGTGAAAGTCACTGTGTGTGGTTTTCCCTATTTTTGCAAGACAAGGTCTGAATTATGTTGTTAAATAAAATATTTTTGGTGCTTTCGTCCGTATAACGATTTACTAGATTGGTAATAACAAAATGTATCTGTTACTTTAATTATTTCAATTGTGTATTCATCCCCTATAAAAATAATTCGCCAACGTCTTCGAGGATTTAAGTGTTTTGATATCCGCTTAATGTTCTAAATGGTAAAATAAAGTTCAAAAAATAAATTGCTACTTAAAATAATGTCTAAAATAAGGGCATAAAAGTAAGAATACCTATCTGCACAAATGTGATATTCAGGAACGGTTGAACAAGGAAATTGCAAGCACATCGTTCGTACCTATTGCCCCACTTGCATAAGTTAGTTTCCGTTAATGGGGTTGCCGACTGAGATTTAATCTTCCCGTTTGGTGGCACTGTTATACCAAGTCACTTTATGGTACGTCTCCATGATGAATATTAATGGTTGGTGTCGGAAATTAGAACTGATATCGAGCAAAGGGTTACGGGTCGTCTATTTAAAATTAGCAATAATTCTTCTTCTATATTCAAGTTAACACCGTTTATTAAAATTTTCTATTACTTATTAAATGCGAAACGAAAACGACGAAATTTTCGATTTGGAGGAACTAATTGTCATGCCCAGTGCGGAATGGACGACTTCACGCACAACCTTTGAATGTGTCCTTCGTAGGTGTGTGCAGGTTTCCTCACGATGTTTTCCTTCATCGTAAGAGCGTCGGATAAACGTACGAATAATTTAGATAGTTCAAAAAAGACATTGGTACACGGCGGGATTCGAACCTGTACCCCCCAGATCAGAAGGCAACAACCCACACCAATGAGCTGCCGACGCTGGCTATGAAATATAATTATAGTTTATTATGAAATTTATGAATAACTAACATTGCGCGGTCCGCTAATGTTCCTAGTATTAACACATATCCTTCAATCCGACACATGGCGACCTAGTTAACTCGTATAAACATAACCGCAAATACATCTTAAACTGCGGCTTCTGATTCACCAGTCGCTGACTTCAGAATATGCTTTTTATGACGTATAATATCAAGTTTAGGAATGGTCTTATTTTAGGGAAATAAATGCTTGCTGGTAGAATTTATGTACTTGGGTAGTAGGTATTTAGCTGTGTTGTTTTAAAGCTTTCTACTGCTGCATTATCACGGCTGATAAAGCAGTGATATTAGTATTTGATATTTCTCAATTAACCTTGCAGAGTTAATTTATTTAAATAATGACGAAAGAGGAACCGTACTTTTTTGTACGAAAAGATGGTATATCGACAACAAAGGGGTGAAACCCCTCAACACGATTTGTGGCCATCTTTAATGAATCGTACTATATCAAGTGCAATGGTGCTTGGTAAACGGCACCAATAAAGTTGACAGCGTAGGCCCGCATTAGGTATACTGTTGTGATTGTGATGTTTTGAAAGTGGTTGTCTCTTGCGGAATCTGTACGAAATGCGGGACGGTATCTGTACTGCAAAGGGTTAAACGTTTTTAGGGTCCCATTACTGTCGCTTGTTATCCTTGCTTGACACGCTGTTAGACTGGTATAGTTAGTTCATTGTGATATTATTTATTATGAAGCTGAAACTGGGAGAAAAGGCAGAGAACAGCGATGGCCAGTGATGAAAGTCTTGGACCCAAAAGAGACTGTTTTCGTTGATAATATGCAAGTTCTATTGAAAACAGACCTTTTTCTTCCAGAATTTTTTTTGCCAGTTTCGCCCTCATTATTTATTTGTAATAAGAATATATACCTATCTTTTAATTAATAATTGTAGATAATTAAAAACATATCGGATTATTTTAAAAAATAATTCTGTATAGTTTTAAGCGCACTTCTTTCGCCATACTCTTCTAAATTTCTTCTATCCAAGCCTTTGTAAATACAGTACTGTAGGTAGTTGTGATATCCTCAGCTTTTTATACCTATTGTTTTGCTCATACTGCAATTTCAATTTGACTGTCAAATTACTCATATTATTTATCTGTTTTTAGGACATGACGCGGCAATCAATCCCTGTGGCGACTAAAGGTAAGCGAAACTAATTTAAATTTATTTTTCATAATTTATACATATGCAATTCTTCTTGAAACGAGGTTTAAAGAGAGCCCTTTCCTCTTGATAGGCAGCGGCATGGCTTTGCCCTTAGTATTGCAGTGGTCCATAAGCGACGGTTACCGTTTTCCATCAGATGGACCGCCTGCGCGTCTGCCTATATAAGCAATAAAAATTAAACTTATATACAAACCAGTAATAAAGTCCACAGTTGAACAAGATCACGTTCAATGCTTGTTTGCTGCCACACTGCGTGTGTTTAGAAAATGTCAAAAATAGAAGTCGTACGCTATGTGGAATGATACTTTATATTACCGAATATGTCAAGACTTGTGCGTTCATATTTGTATTTCAGTTCGTGAATCATACGCCAAACAGTAAATATTGTCCTATGTCTCGACGCGTGCTATATTTAATAGCAGTGCTCCACGGAGGACTGAGTCGCCAAGCTACTAATGATCTCGTATTCATGCCCTAAAGGTTCGCCGCAATCTAAACGGCGATCTGGTGCGCGCATGCACTCTTTGTTTGCCGCCTTTTGTTGCGCCGGAAACGTAGATTGTCATTTGTTTTATTCCAAATTTCTAAATAATGTTGCCAGCTAAGCACATGGTTGGCTTTTGCATTTGACGACTGTTGCCTAGGTGGAAATAGAAGTAATAACTCAAGTCCCATAGAGCACATGACAAGCAGGCTTTTCCACACAGTATGCCTAAATGGAGTTTAGGCGTAACTTCTATTGCCACGGGGTCAATAGAAGTACCTACCAAAAGAGTATATAATAATAGAAGTACTATAGTAACAATGAATGTTCACAGATAAGTTGCTTATCCAGTATTGTATATCGCCAACATCGGCTCCACCGAGAGGCACGAGCCTACCCTTACCGGATGTATAGGCCTTACTCGTCTACGCGGGCTCAGTGAGGCATGGCCGACTTCACGCACAACCTTTGAATTTCTTCGCAGGCGTACATACAGTTTTCCTCACCATGTTTTCTTTTACCGTAAGAGCGACGGCTAAACGTACATATAATTTTGAAAATTCGAAAAGACATTAGTACGTGGCTGGGTTTAACGGCTTTTGCCTGAACACAGTGCTACTTAAACAGTTTATTAGGAATAAGTGAGATTGAGGTTCTGAGACCGATGCGGCCGACCTTAGACGAACGTAACGTTTTTATTGTTTTTATTTAATCATAACCAGTACCTACCTTCGTGCATTTCAACCTCATTTCCCAGTATCGATCTTCCAAATAAGGAATACGGTGGTTAAAAGTTATTCGTGAGCCGATGGAAGTGTAAGTGTCTAAATATTGATAATCACATAAAAACGAGGGCAGTCCAACGGCCGGGGCGTGATTCTCATCACGCGATGATTCACCGTTGAGTGGCCTGTACCTAGGGTTGCTATCATCTAGATTGCCGACGCCGGATAAACACGGTGAAAATACCGGATTTTGTTGATTCCCCGAACACCTCTGAAAACGTATTTTTTTACAACAACAAAAATCATCGTCATATTTATTTCAAATTTTATTCATCTGTACAGTAGGTAGGTATCAAATATTATACATTTTAATTACTTTTCTGAGTTTTCGATTCGGATATTGAGGTAAAATTATAACTAAAATTTTTTTTATGATATTACTTATTAAAAAATATTAGATTTCCCCTGACAGCAAAAGTGTCCGGGCTTAACATTTTTCCAAAATCCCTTCCTTTCCAACTTGCAGAAAATGCTGGACGGTTCCAGCACTCTCTTTGTACTAGGACCAATCTGGGGGAATCCGGAGAAATGGCAGCCCTATCTATGCCATATGAAATCGAATGTTAGGCCTTGATAGGTGATGCTCGGTCTCTGTCGTGTGTATGCAAATAGAAAGGGATGAAGCGCATTCGCCGATTGAAGCTTTGTGATATCGCGGTAGCTCCGTTGATGAATGGAGGTCGTCTGTCGCGAGTCAGTTGGTTCGTTGTACAGGTGAATGCGTGCGGCAAGGGCGCTTCTTTATTTAAGTTTTAATGATGTTTAATGTTTACTTAAAAAAATAGAACAATTAAAAAATATATTTCAAGAGATATTTTATGAAAAAGGTCTAAGTTTACGTTCTCTATGTATGTTCAAAAATCAAAACCGTCAGCCCATATTGTGCGATATAAATTATAAAGCCACAATATCTTATTATATTAGACGGCAGTAATTTATAATCATTTCAATTATTATTCAAAAACACGTCTTTTAAAAATAAATCCAGCGTCACAAAATAAATTGAAATGTTTGCAGTAGGAGCATACTTTCGAGTTAATCGTGTCTAGGTTCCAAAATTGTGACCAACTAGGTACAAGATTAAATTTGTCAAACAATAACGCGTGACATCTGTAATTGCAGTTTATGGTTTTAGTGCGTCACAATACCATCAAAACACACTACTCCTGTTTGTTGGTAATTAGCTTGTCACTAGGGGTCACCGTTCAACATTTATCATTAGTATGGCATTAATGGTATAGGGGACCACACATGTCTGTTAAGAATTCATTCTACTCTAAAATAGGAGTAGACTAATAATAATTTTCTTCTTTAAAGGTCTTTTTTTATTTAAATAACTGTAATTCTATAGATTAGCATTTTCTATTAGTGTTAATTATATGGCATTTGAGTCAACTTAGTGGCAATTTGTTACTAAGTTGTGAAAATTTTAACAAATTTAGCTTAGCTTAGTATGAATTTTTCAGACAGTCACATACAAGTTCACATACCGCCATATGGGCTATATGTGAAAGGATTCTTCCTATGGAAACTAAACAACAGATAAACTTACTAACTTATGTATTGTTATAGTAAATACTTATCTTTATATATATAAAAATTTCGTGTCACGTGTTTGTCCCCGATGGACTCCTAAACTACTAAACTGATTTTAAATTTGATTTGCATTCCGTGTGCATTTTGATCCAACTTGAAAGATAGGTTAGCTTACATCTCAATTTATAGTCACAATATTATTTTATTGCAAATTATTTGTCTATTAAAGAAAATTATTTGTCATTATTACAATTATCTGTTGACTGGGTTAAGTAAGTATTCAATAGATTGTGCTATGTTAAAAATACAAACGTTAAAATTATTCCGTTTTCGTTACCAGGAAAGTGGAACAGAATAATTTTGTTATCCCGAATTTAACGCGGGCGAAGCCGCGGTCAAAAGCTAGTATGTATATAAATATATAACAAAACATCTACTCACATTAATACATTTGTATTGTTTGGGGATCGAAGGGCAAGGGATCGAATCCGGAACCCTAGGTTTAAAAGCTGTATTTACAACCGGTTTTCATACGGGTCGTCGCTCTTAACCATATTAACACCTAGACGTGTAAAAGTTAGTTCATTCAATTTTGATTGGCGTTACCTTACAAATTACTCTTGTTGTACATAGTATAATAGAGGGGTCGCGTGCCGCGCGCCCATCGCTTCTGGACTGTAGCGCAATTATCTTCTCGTCTTTTCGAGTGGATATTGTAAGGTTTATGAACAATCAGACCAACCCTAAACAAATCATGCGTTGGGCGTCCGTTACATTAGTGAAATCAGTAATGGCGGCTTTTGTAAGGCTGAAATTTGAAGAATTATAGTTGAAGCGAAAACAAAAAAAAAAGATTTTTTAGACGCGTACAAGGTTTCGAAATTCCCTTGCATACATTTTTTTCTTTGTATTACAACTGCATTTTAGAATGAAAGCTTTTAAAAAAGGTCTGTTATTTTATTTTTGAAAAAGCATGTAGGTAGAGTCGTTGATATAGTATTGATTGATATAGTACCTAGTGATCTCCCAGCAACATTGGGATTGCGTAGTATGTAGCTTACAACTTAATCTTCCCATATCTAACTCTAAGCGTAACAATACCCTAAAGTCCTGGCTTGTACTTCCATGCAGATGAAAGTCAACTTTAAGAAGTGTATCAATAGACTTGATACACAATGATAGTGTGGATCGATTGACTCATATCTTCAGTGAATTAATACACTTAGCAAGTCCTGGAGGACTTCCATAACCCTTTTATAGATGAAGTCTTTGAAGTGTTTCAAGCGTCGTGGCTCAATGGTGTGGACTCTTGCGCTACGTACTAATTTGTTTTCGAAATTTTCGATTTCGAAAAATTCGATTTATCGTACTTATATTTACGTTATCCAACGCTCTTTCGGTGAAGGAAAACATCGTGAGGAAACCTGCGTACGCCTGTGAAGAAATTCAAAGGTTGTGCGTGAAATCGTCCAACCCGCACTGGCCCGCGTGGACGACTAAGGCCTAAACACCCTATACGGGTAGGCTCGTGCCCCTCGGTGGGGACGTTTGATGAGCTGATGATGATGAAAGTGTATCGATAGACACGATAGACAATAATAGTGCGGTTGCGTGCGCGGCATTCTTTGCCGGCCCGTTGCGTCAGTGTTGCACAACTCTAATTTGGCAGTCGCGTGTCGCGGCGACATTCAACTTTGCGGTCCGGGCTCCAATTCCGCTAAATTTCAAATAAATAAATATCGACAGACATATACATAGCGCCATCTAGACCCAAACCAAGCATTAACCAATATGGTTACTAAACAACGGATAAATATGCTTAAATGTGTTTTTTTTGTAAATATATATGAAACATTCATACTTATGCAAATATACATGTTAATGCACACAAATGTTTGTACTGCCCGGGGATCGAACTCCGTACCCTTGGTTTAATAGCCGACACCACAACCATGACACAAGATGGGTTGTCAAGTGTAATGGGATAATGTAATGCGCTTAAAGGATCGCTATTATGTATCAATAGTCAAATTTCACACTAATATATTATTTCGTTCTGTTTTATGGTAGATTTTAATTTGTAACACCATTAGACAATATATTGTATTATACAATTACCATTTACCATTAACAAAGTTGTACCGGAATACAAAATTCACAGTTGGATTGTTTAGTGTATAATCGTGTCAACGTCATCATCGGCTCATTACCGAGGGGCACGAGCCTATCCGTATAGGCCTTAGACGTCCACGCGGGCCCAGATCGGCGGATAGGCCGACTTTACGCACAACCTTTGAACCTCTTCGCAGATGTACGCAGCAGTTTTCTTCACCATGTTTTCCTTTACCGTAAGAGTGTCGGATAGCGTATATTTAACTTCGTAAATTCGAAATCACATTAGTATGTGGCTGGGTTTGAACCTGCGCCCTCCCAATCGAATGTCATAATGTCAAGTAAATGAGTGGAATTGAAGGCCCGAACGAATGCGCGGCCCACATCGCGGTGCATGTTGACGGTGGTTAGGAATTGGCTCCCGACCATAGATAACTTCCGACAATCGGGTGTTGCCATTACGAAATAATTAGGCTGCCAGATACATAGGGAGTTTGATATAATTGGAATTGTATTTTGATGATAGTTGAGTTTTTGATATGGGTTGTAATTACAACTGAATTATAAATAATAAAATTATTACAAATATTATGTTTCCTCTGTTATAGACCTTGTATTGCGTGACCGACAGGATCGATAGTGTTGATCTTACAGTTTTAGTAATATCCAATCTACGTTAAAGTTTGGTAATAATGGTTGACTAAGAATTCGACTCCTGTACTTAAGGGACTAGGTTCGATCTGAGAGTATAAAAAATTATGAGCATTATCATGTCTCAATGTACGTATTGGTCGTTATGTTTACAAAAAAATTTCTAGTTCGCTTAAGCCTAGCGCTAGATGTGGGATCTTAAAAATAACGAATAAAGAATTCAGGGAATATTGTTTGCTAATTATGATATTAAAATATTCAGCATCCATAATAGTGATAGCAGAATCACGTTATTACACTTTTCATTATCTAATATGTAAGAAGTCTGTTGACACCATAATTACAGTTGCGGACCAATTTATTATGGAATACTAAAAAGGCCTAACAACAAATTAATAGTTTTTGTATACATTTTGAATTTCTCAACTACTTTGGTGTCTTGTTGCGATTAAGTTTGCTAAACGAAACTGAAACGGCAGAAAAATTATATGTTTAACATTATAGAAAAACTCCAATAAACGATTCGTTTATAATTTTGACTGCATATGCGGAAGAGATTAAGATCTTTTTAAGACATAATTCTATTCAATATGTTCTATTGATGAAAATTCGCTAATGGCAACCATGGCGTGGATTTAACCTATTACCATGTTTTTTGTTCTCACAATAACCGTTGCATCCATAATAAATTGATATATTCCCGACATTGCAGGGAATCTAAACATCAAACAGTACAATGCACTTTTAATGAAACGTTTGGCAACCTTAATAAGACAGTATTAAAGTTAATCGCCTACCAGTTATGTACCAAATAGTTTCAATTGAGATAATTATTATACATGGAATCAATGGTTCTAGTGCAAAATTGTTTCTACAACCATCTGTTGACCTATATATGCACGGATGATTTATTGGCTTTACTAGTAAATATTGAATGCGTTACCCTACGTATCCCTGTATCGAATAAGTCCAGTTCTGCCTATATTGGCTTTAAAACTAAACATGCATACATCTCAATTGAGAATATCCCGTAGAACGATCGCTCGCATCGTACGTTTGTTCCCATAACATTACAAAGGGATTGTCTGAGAACCCAGGTCATAGTGAACTAAGAAGCGGTCTTTAGTCCTATTGTAAAGTTCGGAGTAGTTCTATTCCTAACATGACCTTCGTTATCGTGTGGTTCTGTTTTTCACCACATCTAGCGAACAGGAAAGTCAAATGTTGACCTTTTGGATCGCATTAATAAATAATAAACATCCTACCTGACCATCCACGAACGTCCAATCTAACTCAATTTTAAGCTAGAAGCTTGTGGTATGTATACTAAACAACGGACAAACAATCAAATACCTTTTTTTTTGTAAATACATACATAATATAATAGAACCGACACCAGACATACAACATACATATAGATGCACTTGAAATGTTTGTACTGCCGCGGGTATCGAACCCGGAGTCATTGGTGAGCGTCTCAAACCATTACACTAGTTTCAAGCCGCACTGTAAAAGTTCTAGTAGTTCATGCTGTGTGACCTGACTTTGTTATCTCGGCTTGTTTTCCACCACAACTGTGCGAACAGGAAGGTAGTTGTTGACTTTCTACCGCATACACGGTACAATTTTGTTATCATATTAAAACACGTGGCTGTGGGATGTGTTGTTGGGGTTAATCTTACATGGCTCGTAGAATCGCGGATAAGTGTAGTTGAAGGTGCGCGCTCGGACACGTGCTGCGGCCGGCGTACGTGTACCACAACATGCTGCACCGGTGTTCCAAATTCAAATGAACCATTCCGCCCATATGACAATTACCAATAGTGCGTGAAACCTGACCTTCGATTGACATTCCATAGATGTATTTTTTTTTATATTCCTTAAAAGGCTTTGCAATGCAGGTTGTACGATATATGCTCTCAGACGCATATGCAGCCGCCCAACGGCGGTTCAACGAAAGTTAGTCCGTAAGTTTGAATTCCCATTATGGTATACCTTATGTTAAATGAACCTTATGCCATCTGAATACATTATATATTTGACAGATTAAACTTATTGTAGTCAATATCTTTGGGATACGATACGACGGGTTTTATTTGTCAGTGCAAGATTTTCCGGAAATTTCTCACAGCGTATCAAGTACGGAAGTAATGTGGCCCTTACCAAGTCGCTATGTAACCTGCTAGGAAAATCTCTGGAATTAAATTGTGTGCGTCCGACCTTTTGTTTATCTTATGTACAGTTTTCAATTTTATCATTTTGACTCTCGCTCTTGTATGGTTAGTTTTCATTTTAGAATGCTTCATACGTCCGCTTTGTGATATGTCGTGTGTAAATTTATCGATAATTGGCAGGTCATTGACCTTCCGTATATTTTTCCGAGTATTTGTATGAGTGACAAAATAAAAGTTATTTAAATTGATTTTGCGTCAAAATGCTATTTCCACAGGTTCAATGATCATGCCAACCCACGTTTACAGTTTTGTGGACGAAACAGTTTTGTTTATGATGACGATCATGTTATGTCGGTAATCAGTGCTTTACGTGGGCGGCGGCGATCTGCTGCTCATTAACAGCAACCAATTGACAAAAATAACAATTGTTTATAGTTTTTTGATTAGTGTAACTCACTTCGGCATACCTACTCATAATCTCTGTTCACGTCTTCCTAGGATATAGTTGACTTTATTTACACATTCTTTATTCAACAGTGTAGTTCTAATCTCTTGGACTGTAGTCATCTTTCAAATCTCTGGCAGGTTACGTCCACGGGTCGGTTGACATTTGTGAAGATACGAGGTTGGCTGTTTGCTGAAAGGAAGTAACTCCGTTTATCCGCGAGGAATCATAACACAATGGAAATCTATCGTAAGAGATGCCTTAAGCGTTTCTGGTTAAAAGGTATCGAAGATCGCTTACAACCTTCAAAAAAAGTCGTCCATCTTACAAAATGAAACCTTTCAACCTATCATAGCCACTGTTGTTCATCGGGGCAATCTATCGTGAGATATATTTCCATCGCCGCATTATCACTTACCATCAGTGATGATGGCGGTTATAACATGTTATTGATGATTAAAAAAATATCCCAGAATTCCTAATCTCACCTCCACCAGCGACCTTCGAGTTGTCGAATCATCGGTGAATAGGCGTGCATGAATTAATTGTTAAATAACAACGAATCAGTGAAATACAGCAATTCAAAAAAGAACTTGTCAACTTTGTTAAAGTCGCCACTTAAGCAGTTCTCCATAAGCATTTTCGCCGTCGAGGAACATTTATCCTAAAATTAGGATCGCATTGCAATGAAAATTTCCCACGCCTATTTTTTAACACGTAAATTTGTAATTGTTCGTTAACTTGGATCTGACGTTCAATTCCCAGTTTTTATTCGTCTGCATTTTTCTAGCAGCAAAAGGAAATTACACATACAATTTACTCATCTAAAAAAAATATAAGCAAAATTATTTAACGTTATACTCGAAACTATTTGAATATACGTGTAAAAAACAGTTCTCACGAGCGAGTGGATCAGATACACTGCGAAAGCGGGGAGTATCCACTTACGTCATTGTTACGTACTTATAGTTGGATCTGGATAACGCGCCCTGGAGTTGCAAACAACCCTACGGGTTAAACGTATAAATCTTGTTGCCTTGATATACCACATACCCAGTTATATCGATCACAATGGTTGCGATTTGATAAATAATAAATCTAGGTGTTTTAGGGTTCCGTATCCTTTCCTTATAAGGTCACTTTGGTGTGATAAGGTTTCTTTTTTACATAATTAAATATTGTAATGTCACGATGACGTTTCATTCAAAATGATATCAAGTTGTGCTGTGTGCACTGCGTTTTTGGCAATTTCGCGACTAGAGCAGTTTTGAAATGATTGTAAAGAAAAATGATTTAATAGAAACATGACTTTTCCGCGAAACAGCTAAATCAATTTACCAAATTTACAAATCGTTTGCTGTTTTAACGGTTCAACACTTTCAAATTTGTAAGCAATAATTTAGGGGAGAACTTTCAACTTTGATGGAAATTCTCACGAAGTTTGAATTACATTTTACATTGCAAAGTTGGCATAGGTCGTTCAACTTGGAGTACCAGAAAGTTTATGCCGACTATTTCTTATTAGTCGTGTTAAATCAGTTGCAATTCGCATTTCTATGAACAGCTTGTCTTTTATTGCGTTACTGTAAGCGTTGACTACACCTCGTTTCTATTGTGAAATTACTGTTTGATTTTAATCGATGTTCCATGATAGTGTCTATTCCGGAGGGGGCGACGACCGTACTTATTTATCTGCATACCAACCGTTGTCAAGGTACACGTCACTATGCGCCAACTTTGATGAAAAAATAACCAAAAGGGAATCGCGAATCATATCATGCTCACTTGCTTACAGTGTATAACAGAACCAATGCGCTCTCTGACTTTACACAGCGCTAATTTGTTTATCTTGTAATACAATAACACAAGGTTCTGATACGGTGTACTGAATATCGGTTCTTCGTGATAAAAACACCTGCTGTTTGTAGGCTGTTACAATGTAGGTGTAAATATTTTATAAGAGTTCATAGTACCTAATGTAGAACATGTCAATATGTTTCTGTGTTTGTCAAGTTCAAGTGAACACTCCGTATCGATCGTGCCTATGGTCCTGCGTCACATAATAAATGATTAATCAATGAAACGGACAAATGACATTAATGGACTCAAATCGACTATCATTATCGTCAATTTCGTTTCCAGCTTGTAATTGATCAACGATAGCTTTCATGCTTTACAGTCTTCAGTTCGGTCAGAGTGGTGTTGGTCGCGTTGTTACGTGGATTATTTGGTCGGTGACTATTTTTAGTTGGCATTGATGAATTTGTTATTTTCTCGGACTGACTTAAAAGGCGACCGGCGACCTAACGAACTTGTATAGGTCAGTGAGGTCGGTGTGAAATGTTAAATTGTGCGTAAAGCAAGTTTTTCAGTAATGATCGTAGTCGATATGCAATTTCACCTTCGCGCACGACCGTACCGGGCGCGCGTGCGTCATGGTTCATTGCCTTGACTACGGAAAAGAGATCCTAATATGGCGGTCGGCACAGGCGCAGGATTGCCTTGCGCCAACGCAGATCGCAGCCATTACGGACAATTCGTCTGTCACGAGAGTACCACTTTGCGGTTTGATCCAATTTCAAATCATATGCGTGAAAAGGCGAAGAATGAACGAAACTGAGACAAAAAGCAAAACTGAAAAAAGCAGAGACTGAAAATTTTGGCAACTATGTGCTGTTCTTGGTTACGATGTCGAAGACGAGTAGCAGACTCTAACGAAATAAGTACTCCTAAGGAGGCATTCGAAGTAACAGAAATGACTGCTGAAGACGCCTCGGATATTATAGAAGAGGAGCCAAAACAAAAGTCACGTAAGAAAGAAAACTGAACAAATGATTCTTGCACTTGAGTTTTTGTTGCAGCTTCTCTTTTTGGCTTAATGCACTTTTAATTAAGTTTGCATATAAGACTTTATCGTAATCAGGCTTTTTGTTTTTGTAGCGGTTTTCCAGAGGTCACGATTAAATCGTGAATTACGTCACTGTCTTATGATTCACGAACTTGAAAAGGTACAAGCAATTTCGAGTTGCGCTTTTAGCAATACAACATAAGAAATAAATCGAATCCACTTTTTTGGACGCGCTACCAAATAAGACATAATGAGGTCAAAAATACATAAGCATACAAATCTCGCGAGATTTGCCGACTTGTAGCTACTTATTCGAACAAATAATATGAGAAAGTGGCGGCATTAATTTCTTAGCCCCTCACCTACCCGTTGCTGCCTAACAGCAACTTAGGGTCTTCCGAACTGTAAACACGCGCGACTCAGCGTGGCAGGTTGTGGCCTAAAACCTCTGTATCGTTGAGTGACGTATAGCACTGTGGACTTTATTGCGAATGAATTAAAATCATCAACGCTATTAGCTTTAATTCTATCATTAGTTTTGGTTTGTTTATCCTATCACCCATATCTTTCGCTTTGTGACCTGGTGACGCCCATGGTGGGAATTAACGAGGCCTGAAAAGCGACGGCGAGTGGACGAGCCATCCCCTTTCTTGCTCCGCACAATAAGAAAAGGGAAAGGAGTTACACTATCAAGCCCTTATCACAGAAAAGAGTTGCAAGAATCCGAACTGTAGTTATTTTACTCACAACCTAAGAGTCCCTAATTCCCCTGTGTTATTATCACCTTTTTATATCCTCACGCGGCCCTAGTTTTCATAATCGATAGATCTCCTTACAGATCACTGGGTAAGTCCCACACATTCCTATACCCTAATATAATAATATTTATTTATTCAGACACATAGGTCTATTTGTTAGTTAATCAATTCTTACAAACTATGTTAGTAACATTAAATTACACACATAACTGTCCCTGTGCCCGTTGTCTGGTGCGTTAAGCATTGGAGTAGATTGCTATGGATCTGGGGAGACGTGGGTTTTAATCCCGCAAGGCCACCGTTTTTACCTTTAGTGGGACGTTGTAGCCGTATGATTGAGGAATTAATCACTATCATCAGGTTAAAACGGCCCACGGCAGGCCACACCATGGCTATGAGGAGATTGAGAACAGAGAGTGGAATCAATATTAAATACAATTCTACCGTCGTTGCAGCGCCATCGCGCGTGACGCGTAACAACCAGATGCGTCTGTCGAACGCGGGCGGCGCGTACACGAACGGGCACGGCGGCGACACGACGGGGCGGCGTGGGGCGGAGAACGTGCCGCCGCAGCAACCGCCACAGCCGCCGCCGAACTCGAGGGTCACGCAGCAGGTATGTGGCTATAGTAATAATATAAAAGTTTACATAGTACCCATAATTTTATCAACCACAGGCGTTGTGCCGCATAACATTCACCAAAACCTTAAACTGTTAAACCTACAAAACAATTTAATTAATTTACGCCAAAAAGTAGGTATTTTAAATACTTGTCAGATTGTAAGAAAATTCATGCAACTTAATGATAACATGGTTGAACAAGATAATACACACCACACTTCTTAAAACTATTCACCCTGTAATTATTTGGTCAACACCTGTATTACAGGTAATACCAGCTTATTGCTGTGAAAAAATATATCTGCCGAAAATAATAATGTTAATTTCATTAAAACACAGTACAGTAAATCATTTGAACTGCTCTCACATAAGGTCACCCTGTGTTATGAGAGGCAGGCTCTTTTTATTACAATGGGGGCGTGTTTGATCAGCACGGATGACCAACTACTGAGTTTCCTACAGGAATCTTCTCAGTGCAATCTCTCACTCAAAATCAAAATATCTCTATTCAAATAAATATTCTACAGATTCTTTTGAATCGTCAACTTTTTTATCATTATCGGTTCGGATAAAGTGGGACCTTTAAGAAGACCCTTCAAGAAAATCAATAGTCACTTAAAACTTTTTATAAGATTGGTTACAAAATTTTGTTTATAGATGGGCAGTATCACTTACACAGTATCAGGTTAACCGACTGCTCTACCTACCAAAAAATTTAAGAACCGGATTTAAAAATATTGTTTTGAATTTCACATCACATATCATCACCATATAACAGCCCACTACAAGGCACAGGTCTTCCCACACAGCAGAAGTGTCTGAATTTGAATGTGACACAGAATACATGAAATTATTGAATATACGAGACCTAACATCTGATGTCTCGGGTGACTAAACCCTGTTTAATAAAATTGTACTTCTAAGCGTTAAGACGTACAACGTGAGCGAGCGAGAAGCCGCGAGCAAAAGCTAACACAACGTAATTACTAAATTCCATACCTAAAATTAATTATGACTATGAAAGCCCGTCCTGTTCACTTCGTAATATAAAAAAACGTAACACCTTCCTAAGAAATCCTTAGTAGCAATCCGTTTCCTCTCTCCCGCCCATCCTCCCTTACAGCCGGCGTCGGGCGGGCGGTCTCGGTCGGGCAGCACGCCGAGCGCGGCCTCCGTGGCCCCGGGTCTGCCCAACTCGCCGTACATGCCGCATCTGCAAAGACGACCGCACAAGGAGGTTAACCGTTCCTGTTCCTTGATCCTTTCCTTAATTGGTCCTTACCGCAACCGCATATAATCATTATCACCATTATTATAGTATATAAAAATATATAACTCTAAGGTGATTGACTTACTGACAGTGATCTATCAACGTACAGCCCAATCCACTGGACGGATTGGGATGAAATTTGACATGCAGTTAGATGCAATGTCGTAGGAATCCGTTAAGAGAGGATTTGAAATAATTATACCCCCAGGTTGCTCAAATAGGGGATGAAAGTTTGAAACAGATCGGGCTGAGACTTTGCATGCATAAAGATACTATAACGTAAGCATCACCTAAGAAAGGGTTTTGATGAATTCCTCCCCTAAGGGGATTAAATAGGGGATGAAAAATAATACTTAAAGTCCTGAGCAAAAGCTATTATAGTATAAAACGGCCTCCCTAGTCTGGTGCATTAGTTAAGATCGTGGGTTAGAGTACCGCGGAGAGAACGCATAGTGATACACACTTTGTGCGATTTTTCCCAGTTTGTTTAGGACATTGGCTGAATCACCTGAATGTCTAAAGTAATGAAGATGATGCCGTGCTTTGCAGGGCACTTTCAACCGTCGGTCCCAACTATCTTGGGATGGTAGTCGTTAATTATGTTATACATAAGTAATTACGGTTTAAGATATTTATTTCTCTAAAAGAATACAATTCACTTATAAGAGAAATACATAGTATACTTATATTTAAACATTGTGTACGGCACGGTTAACAGCAGAGACATATTGTTTCTTAACACTTGACGATTACCATTACACAAAACGGGTCGTCTAATATATGTGATCATTTTCCAGTTCACGGGTCCCAGCGGTGGAGTTGGCGGTGTAGGCGGTGGGCGAGCGCCCGGCGTGTCCAGTACCGTGTCGGTGCCTCACGCGGTCGCCTCGGGGGCCGTGCGCCGCTCCAATGTAGTCAAGGAGGTGGAGCGGCTCAAGGAGAACAGGGAGAAGCGACGGCAGAGGCAGGCCGAACTTAAGGAGGAGAAGGTATGGGTTTTGTTATGTTGCCAGTTTGCGAGAATGGCCGCAAACTTTTTATTATTATGTTGGTAATAATCGAGAAACATTGTAAGAGGCAGGCAGAACATAAACAAGGCAGGCCGATGTTCTTTGGGCGGCTGTGGGATGAACTCAAGGTTTGGCCTAGGCCAAATTTTGTCTAATTATATTGGCAAGAAGCGAGCAGCGATGTCAGGAAGAAGCTAGAATAGGCTGCCAACACTATTGTTTAAACTTACTTCAACCGCTCATTTTCTACTATCAAACATAAGGTGTCCTCCTCGATAGTGGACCGTTTCAATTTTTGATTGAGTGTTTCCAATTTCATTTACTTGAACCAATAACAACAGCTTTCGATATGTGGATCATCATCATCATCAGCTCATTAAACGTCCCCAACGAGGGGCACGAGCCTACCCGTATAGGGTGATTAGGCCTTAGTCGTCCACGCGGGCCCAGTGCGGATTGACGACTTCACACACAACCTTCGAATCTCTTCGTAGGCGAGCATGAAGGTTTCCTCATGATGTTTTCCTTCACCGTAAGAGCGTCGGATAACGTACATATATTTTCGAAAATTCGAAAACACAATGGTACGTGTCGGGATTTGAACCTCAGCCCTCCCGGTAGGAAGGCGACAGTCCACACCATTGAGCCACCGACGCTGTGGATATTTGCACTTAATCAACATATCAATTCTTAATGTTTTATTGTTTCAAAATAAAATACAAGACTTTAACCAACACAACTTGATGTAGAACACTTTAATTCCAGGAAGCGCTAATGAACATGGACCCGGGCAATCCTAACTGGGAGTTCCTGGCCATGATCCGCGAGTACCAGAACAGCATCGAGTTCCGACCGCTGACCGGCAACGAGCCAGTGGAAGACCACCAGATCACCGTCTGCGTTAGGAAGCGGCCGCTTAATAAGAAGGAACTCACTAAGAAGGAGGTGAGTGTGTTCGAATGAATGAATGATCCGACCGTTTTCAGGCACAAAAGCGCATAACACTCCTGTTTCACGGGACGATATCTGGCACTGCGGTGGTACCTACCTAGACGACTATCAGTATCGAGTCTACCACCTAGTAATAAAAGTATAGGTCTCACCAAACTTTTTGGCCGCTCCGAACTTCGCACAAGACGATGCGCAGTTTACAAAATTCATACATTCTTCTTCTCTATACCTGCACAGTAAGCACTTGCGACTATATTCAGAGCGGCCATAAAGTTTTGTGAGATCAGTACTACGATAAGTTACTTTGGCTGTCCCAATAAATTATGAAACTCAAATCATTTATCAGGTAATGCCTATAATTGGATTGATTTATTAATGAATGCATTTTTTATTTTCAATATTTAAAACATATTAAGATAAAATAGCAATCATGTTAGGCATAATTAAACAAGTAGCTGTCATTCATCAGGAATGATTTTTATCATAATGCAATTAATATGTTGTTTTCACCAATCAATTACCTTGTTTTCTGTTTATCAGTTTGTCTACATACATTGACCTACGATGATAGTATGTAGGAAGTTAAACGATTAATGTAAACAAAATAATTTTAATATTTAAAAGGTATCTCTTACTCCATACATTAAAATGATAATGTAAGAAAACATAGACTTTAGATAAGGAATTATTATAATACTAAAAAAAAAACAAAATGTGTAATAGTTTATAGCATTTTTATTGGATTCAATGTTTGGTTCCGGGTGCGATACTCGGCCAGTACTTTTATGGTCCAGTGCTGGACGATTGAATGCAGCTCTCCGTTATTTATAAATTATTGAAGTCGTCTGAATATTAAGAAACTATACTTCCTTTCAGTCACCAATCCGGATTTGGCACAGGTGGATGGTTAGTTGTCTGGTAAAACGTTACATTGCAGTACAAAGGCAAAAGGGGGTATTCAACCATACTGTTAGATAACTTTTTTATTTCAATAATAAACAAGATCATTACAAACTTCTACATCGACCCTTTTAGTTTTTTTTACGGGGAATCTCAGGATTGTTTTGTATGCCACCTTTAGTTTTGTTCAAAAACGTTACTGTGTATTTCATGGGGATGGGAAGTTTAAAATCTTCAAAAATTGCGTTACGTGATACTTGAACGTAAAGGCCTGTGCCTTGCAGTGAAACGTTATAAGCTGGTGATGTTTTCTATATATTTATATTGCTTTCTTTCGCAGGTGGACGTAATAAGTGTACCCACGAGAGATCAGATGATAGTGCACGAACCCAAGAACAAAGTGGACCTAACCAAGTACCTCGAGAACCAAAAGTTCCGGTTTGATTACGCTTTCGACGATTCCTGCACCAATGAAGTTGTATACAAGTGAGATATTTTTGATATAATTGAAGATTGGTAGTATTTAAAGATAAGACATCAAAGGTGTCATACAGTATCAATTAACAAGGATGTAGCAAAGTTTGAAGTATAAAAAACCTTCCTAAGATGATGAAAAATATTTCGAAAGATCGAAAATGTTATTTACACACATTTATTAATATTTTTTTGTTTCTTGCTTTACGACTCTCCGTTTAAAGAACAACACATGCCAAATTAATGGTAGCTCAACGATATTTCAATTTGAAATGGGTCAAAACTAGATTAGTCTTATATATGTAAAAAAAATGTATATAGAAAAAAGAAAGCCATACATAACAGTTCACATACAATTATATAATAAATTCATGTTATATACCGTCACTGAAATAACTACTGTAAATAATTTCTTTCATCATTAACTGCAACACTGATATTTAACATTCTAGAGATCCAATTGATTCTTCTTTTTGATTACTGATTATTTTTTTTCTCTTTTTATTTAGGACTTTTGTACTTGAGTACATGTTAGTTAAAATGTATGTGGAACTAAATCCAAATTTACCCGTAGTGATTCTATATTTACCTTGTGTCGACAGATACACGGCAAAGCCTCTAGTGCAGACGATATTCGAGGCGGCATGGCGACGTGCTTCGCCTACGGACAAACCGGCTCCGGCAAGACGCATACCATGGGTGGCGACTTTCAGGTGCGTCGTGTGTTACATTCATTTATACAAATAAAATCTCACGCTTGGGTCCCAAAGGGGTAGGCAGAGATAGTGTCACTTCTGCGCGATCCTGACATTCTTATCTAACTTCAAACATCTACCTATCTTTTATTGGACCTGCTTGGGACCCGCCTTCTTTTACAATGAATGAATAAGACTTGATCAAGTTTTTTGAATCTTCTATATTTTTTACTTGAAGGCTTTTACGATAGTATCTTTGACAACCCATTTGGTGTAGCGGTTGAGACGTCGGCTGCTACACCAAGGGTTCCGAGTTCGATCCCCGGCCAGTGCAAACATTGTAATCCTAAAAGTTCTCCCTTTTTCAGGGTAGAAAGTATACAGTCAATTTGTCAGTAACAAAATATTGTGCATCATTTTCTTTCTGAAATCAGCCCCACCCTTTAAAAGATAAAATTTAAAATGTTCATCTTAAATTGGTATAAAATGTAAGCTACTTGAAATATTGACCCTGCGCAGACGGAGTCGCAGGCACGAGCTAGTATCAGTATATATATAATAGTTAACTTTGTATGTACAGGGCAAGACTCAGGATTGCAAGAAGGGCATATACGCGATGGCGGCGCGTGACGTGTTCGCGTACCTCAAGTCGCCCAAGTACAAGCCGCTCAACCTCATAGTGTCTGCGTCGTTCTTCGAGATATACTCTGGAAAGGTTGGTTTTGATATTTTTTGTTTGTGACGTCCAGACTACAGAGCAAATTTGACAAAGGAAGACTTATGACATATAAACAGTAATACTGCAATGAGCCATGTGGTGTTATAATAATAATATATTTCCAAAAAAAAACAAAGTAGGTTCCACATAAATATTAATTGAGATAGAAACCAAGGGTTCCAGGATCGAGTCTCGGGTTTTGCAAACATTTGTGTGTTCACGAACATATCGGTTTGTATTGCTCTGGGTGTCACTATAAATATTATGTACGTATTTACAAACAATAAATATATTTTTGTTTTCAAATTTGTTTAAATCCGACAGTAAAAGCTGGGGTGTGTATTTCAGTTGATAATAATTTATTTTTGCAATTTGCATTGCTGCACTAAATACTCAAGACGATTTGGAATAAACTAAATGAAAAGACAAAAAATAATTACTATTTCCAATTATCTGGGTTTAGGGTTCCATTTTTAGAGTCAAAAATGTATCATTGGTAATCCGCTCAATGATTTGTCGCGGGAAGACAATAGAAAATCTGCTATTTGTAGGGACAGCAATGCCCAGTGTCTTTAAACTAAAAATATAAATTTCTTGAAAGAGTCTATTATATGTACATTGAATTTTTCTCACAAACTAACACTACTGGGTGGTTAATACGATTTTGAACAAACTAATTTGAACTATAATTAAAACTTTTAGGGTTAATTTTGCAATTACAAAGCGTATAAATAACATATCCAATCGATTTTGACTACAGGTGTTCGACCTCCTAGCAGACAAAGCGAAGCTTCGCGTACTGGAGGACGGCAAACAGCAAGTGCAAATAGTGGGGCTCACCGAGAAGGTGGTGGACAACGTGGACGAGGTGCTCAAGCTCATACACCACGGGAACGCGGCTAGGACTTCGGGACAGGTATGATTATTTCATACATTCGTTTATCATAAGCTCATTATACGTCCCCACCGAGGGGCATGAGCCTACTCGTATAGGGTATAAAAATAATGTGTTCTTATGAATAGAAAGAAAGTATTTATTGCCAATTACCGGTTCAGTACAATTACGAATAATATTTATTATTGAACCGGAGTTTAGTCATCGTGATTGAAACAGCATAAAAAGTCTTGATGCTGATCTTGCAATTGAATTGATAATTTTTATATCAAACAACGTGTAACACCGATTTATTTTAAAATGTTGAGAGGTGTACATCGATTTTTCTATTGAAACTTGATTCCTCATTTATTTTCTTAATTTATTTTTGTCCTTTTAGTTTAAAATTGTTTATGTTCTTGTAATATGAAATACAATTTTTAAGATGTTCAGCTCTAAGCATATCAGATAAATTAATTTGTGTAAGTAACACCAAATCTTAATAAGATTTGGTATACTGTTTTTATTTGTCAAGTAGATTAGATTTTTATTATTGCCGACATACTGCGAGCGATGACTCCAATCTTTGTGTGTTGCTCTGGATATTATCGCGTCAAATTAACCCTTAGAACGTCATTAACCCAGACACGATAGAAAATCTATTGTTTCTGAAGGCTTTAGGTGTCATTGGCGTACAAAGGGTTAGTGTTTTTTTGTTTATGTTATGAAGTAAACAAGACTTTCAGGACGCCCACCTGATGGGTAAATGATACGCTTGACCATGACAGAGCGGCATTGATTAAGACCAACAACTGACAACTGAATGTCGCACTGATGTTACACATTTTCTAATATTAATTTTTATTTAATTTTATTAGAATAATACAAAATTATTCTAATTGTGTAGGTTTATTATATCCAATAGTCTAAATTATTCCCATTTCAATATCAAATTTGTCATTTTATTTGTGTGAATTATTATTAATTGCAATTGTATTTAAATTTTTAATTTAATTTTTATTTAATGTCAGTTGATTATTTCTAAAAATGTATTTTGTATGTTTGTTTAATTTTGAGATGTTGAATGTTTCATTTTTGCATGGATATGATACTGACTATGTAGTCTAAAAAACTATTTGAATCATTCCCGGTAATTGTATTGTTGTAATTTGTGTTTGCAGACGTCGGCGAATTCGAACTCGTCCCGGTCGCACGCGGTGTTCCAGATAGTGGTGCGGTCGCCGGGCATGCACCGAGTGCACGGGAAGTTCTCGCTCATAGACCTCGCGGGCAACGAGCGAGGCGCCGACACCTCCTCCGCCAACCGGCAGACGCGTGAGTCACTACTGCATCATCATCATCATCATCAGCTCATATAGACCTCGCGGGCAACGAGCGAGGCGCCGACACCTCCTCCGCCAACCGGCAGACGCGTGAGTCACTACTGCATCATCATCATCATCATCATCAGCTCATATAGACCTCGCGGGCAACGAGCGAGGCGCCGACACCTCCTCCGCCAACCGGCAGACGCGTGAGTCACTACTGCATCATCATCATCATCATCATCAGCTCATATAGACCTCGCGGGCAACGAGCGAGGCGCCGACACCTCCTCCGCCAACCGGCAGACGCGTGAGTCACTACTGCATCATCATCATCATCATCATCAGCTCATATAGACCTCGCGGGCAACGAGCGAGGCGCCGACACCTCCTCCGCCAACCGGCAGACGCGTGAGTCACTACTGCATCATCATCATCATCATCAGCTCATATAGACCTCGCGGGCAACGAGCGAGGCGCCGACACCTCCTCCGCCAACCGGCAGACGCGTGAGTCACTACTGCATCATCATCATCATCATCAGCTCATATAGACCTCGCGGGCAACGAGCGAGGCGCCGACACCTCCTCCGCCAACCGGCAGACGCGTGAGTCACTACTGCATCATCATCATCATCATCAGCTCATATAGACCTCGCGGGCAACGAGCGAGGCGCCGACACCTCCTCCGCCAACCGGCAGACGCGTGAGTCACTACTGCATCATCATCATCATCATCAGCTCATATAGACCTCGCGGGCAACGAGCGAGGCGCCGACACCTCCTCCGCCAACCGGCAGACGCGTGAGTCACTACTGCATCATCATCATCATCATCAGCTCATATAGACCTCGCGGGCAACGAGCGAGGCGCCGACACCTCCTCCGCCAACCGGCAGACGCGTGAGTCACTACTGCATCATCATCATCATCATCAGCTCATATAGACCTCGCGGGCAACGAGCGAGGCGCCGACACCTCCTCCGCCAACCGGCAGACGCGTGAGTCACTACTGCATCATCATCATCATCATCAGCTCATATAGACCTCGCGGGCAACGAGCGAGGCGCCGACACCTCCTCCGCCAACCGGCAGACGCGTGAGTCACTACTGCATCATCATCATCATCATCAGCTCATATAGACCTCGCGGGCAACGAGCGAGGCGCCGACACCTCCTCCGCCAACCGGCAGACGCGTGAGTCACTACTGCATCATCATCATCATCATCAGCTCATATAGACCTCGCGGCAACGAGCGAGGCGCCGACACCTCCTCCGCCAACCGGCAGACGCGTGAGTCACTACTGCATCATCATCATCATCAGCTCATATAGACCTCGCGGCAACGAGCGAGGCGCCGACACCTCCTCCGCCAACCGGCAGACGCGTGAGTCACTACTGCATCATCATCATCATCATCAGCTCATATAGACCTCGCGGGCAACGAGCGAGGCGCCGACACCTCCTCCGCCAACCGGCAGACGCGTGAGTCACTACTGCATCATCATCATATCATCAGCTCATATAGACCTCGCGGCAACGAGCGAGCGCCGACACCTCCTCCGCCAACCGGCAGACGCGTGAGTCACTACTGCATATCATCATCATCATCATCAGCTCATTATACGACTCCACCGAGGGGCACGAGCCCTACCCGTATACGGTGATTAGGCCTTAGTCGTCCGCGGGCCCAGTGCGGATTGGACTGGGCCCGCGTGGACTACTGCATCGTAATGAAATTAAATTACATTTATTCCTTATAAATCATAGGTACAAAAGGTTTTCTACAAGTATTACGTTACGATTGACCTGGTGGGTTAGACGAATATTTATTTAAAAACATGCTAGGTATATTATAATTTTAATGAAAGTAATTATTTTTTCATATCCAGTAACTTTCTCATAACCAGCCTAATCAAGTTTATCAGCCAGATATCCTATAGGAATATCTGGCTGATAAACTAAGAACTGGTAGAGACTTAGTAATTGCAGTTTTCCACGAGTAGGGTTTTTAGGGCATCCTTGAACTTCTTTCCGTCCAAATCTAACAAGTATTTTGGTAGCTTGTTATACAGTTGTTGTGCCATTCCAAAGACATTTATTTTTCTTCCTTAGGTGCAGTCTTGCGTTTAATCCTTACTATGGCCGGTTTTTTAGGTCAAAATCCCAATCCCAATCTTCTCTTCATTTTTGAACAAATTTGGATTATATTTTACAAATAAACAAATCTCCAGAATATATAAGCTTGGAAAAGTCAACAGTTAGGGATTTTAAATATTGAAAACAGTTCAATACCTATATCTTTTCCATTTTAGCTATTACGAACATTACATCATCATCATCGGCTCATTATATGTCCCCACTGAGAGGCACGAGTCTACCCGTATACGATAAAACACCTTATACGGGTAGGCCATATATCGTGATGACCCATGTGATTCGAAACCCTCGCTGTACAAACATTTGTCAGCATGTCTGCTTGTATTCGTCTGAGAGTATTTATGTTATTAGGAAAAAGTCATCATCATCATCAGTCCTCATACGTCTCCGCTGAGTGACACGAGCTTACCTGTATAGGGTGCATAGGTCTAGTTGAAGATAATTATCACTGAGTCTTCTTCTTCTTAGTCGTGCACTCTTGAGAGAGTGGTCGTGGCTGTTGATGGAAGGGGTTGCGTCTCGCCGTCGCCATTAGGTTCCAGGGCGGCCGCACGACCTGAGATGTTTCTCCACATTTGCCGACTCATAGCGTGGCGAGTACATTGTACTGCGGTCAGCCGCGTAGTCTTTCTGATGAGGTCAATCCAGCGAGTGGGTGACCGGCCTCGAGATCTCTTGCCTTCTATTACTTGTTCTATCACTGAGTCACCGAAGCTCTTTCCCGTAAGGGTGTTTCGGCCATAGTCTTCCACGCGAGCCCAGTGCGGGTTGGACGACTTCACGCACAACCTTTGAATCTCTTCGCAGCCGTGTGCAGGTTTCCTCGCGACGCTTTCCTTCACGGTAAGACCCTGTATGCACCGTACGGGTAGGCTCGTGCCCCTCGGTGGGGTATTTAATGACGACGACACCGAAGCTCTTTGTGGCAAATAAAATAATTATTATAAAAATTTAAAGTGCGTTTTTAACTTACGTTGAAATTAAATCGTGTGTTTTCAGGCATGGAGAGCGGGAGATAAACAAATCTCTGTTAGCGCTGAAGGAGTGCATCCGCGCCCTGGCATGAAGGGCAACAACCACCTGCCGTTCCGCGTGTCCAAGCTGACGCAGGTGCTGCGCGACTCGTTCATCGGGGACAAGTCCGCACCTGCATGATCGCCATGATCTCGCCCGCCATGTCCTCCTGCGAGCATTCGCTCAACACGCTCCGATATGCCGACAGGTCGTGCCATTTTCCGCTCAGGGAAACGTGTAATGCGTCACAGGCGTTCACAGTGCCCTCATCTCGAAACATAAAAGTGCATAACACTCCTGTTTCACGAGTTGGTAGACTCGATACTGAGTCGTCTAGGTGGTAGACTCGGTCTAAAGACAGGTGTCCCCAATACTACACATCCCAAATAACACATACATAAAAAAACTACAAGCCAGTAAAAATACTAACTTTTAACAGTTACAGAATGGGTGCTAAAACCTAGCAAAACGACTCATGTGGGGTAATAGGCGAGACGTCGGCTACTACACCAAGGGTTCCGGGTTCGATTCCCTAGCATCACAATGTTTGTATGCAGAACATGTTTGTTTGTAATAGTTTAGGTATTATAATATATTTACAAAAAAGTATATAAGTAATTTTTATCAGTTGTTTAGTACTCTAACTACAAACTCATTGCTTAATATGGGGCTAGATGGCGCTGTAAAAGTAAATTCGCTACATTTGCAGCTTTTAATGGGAACACATCAAAATCAGATTTTCCTCATTGACTAACGGAACTCCCCCTTTTATAGAAGTTATTGTATTCCGCCACAGAAATAAACATTTCTATCTTACATTGAATGTATAAGTGTAGTAATAGTTTGAGAGCCAGCCGTATAAAAGTCCTATAGTCCGTATAGTCTTAGAACCATAAAACTAAATGTTGACACCCCTGAAAATGACGGATTTTGCTCGCACGCAAAATTATGACCTCACTTCCGGCTGTAATTACATTGTTATTATAAATCATAAGATACATGAAAAAAATCGGGAAAAAAAAAGTATTCGATGAGTAGAATTGAGTTTTCAATGGTTGACAATCTTAATTCATTCACGAATGTGTTTCAGACAAGGACGTGTGTTTGATAGTGTATTTTGTGTTGTTGTTTTAATACTAGGAATAGAAACAAACTTGCTGTTCCAGACTTGAGACTACATAAAGTAGGTAAATCTTTTATAGGAAGATGTATAAGTTTTCAATAAGGTACCGCAAAATATTGTCGAGTTACCTTTACACATGTTTAAAGCTAGAATAAAAAACCACCTTTCTAAAAAAGGGTACTACACTATTGACGAATATTTATGTGATAAAAATCCGTGGTCTTAAACTGCTCAGCTATTTCAGTGTTTATGATATATTGTTACATTAAGTAATTGTTTTTAAAAAGGCTACACTGTTGAGTTTTCTTGGTGCTTCTTTCTCAACAGGCCAAACCACTGAAGCGCTTTTTTTCAAAGCATCAAAATTCATATTTTTAGTTTAGTATTTTTAATTGTTTTTTATTATATTTTGTATATTTTTTGACGTTCATAAGTGCTTTTTGTAAGCCTAATTTGAATAAAGAATTTTGAATTTTAAATGAATTTTGTAGGGTAAAGGAGCTGGGCACGAGTGAGACGCGACGCGCGGAGTCCCCCCTCGCCGACGTGGACATGGCGCCCGCACACGACGACCTCGCGCATCTGCGATCACTCAATGTGAGTCGACTAACTATGCCTTTTACTTTAATACCTTTTAATCAAAATCAAATATATTTATTTGCAAACAGAATGTGTCATTGGTACAGGTATTTAAGCTTAATACACTGGTCGCCGAGTACTAGGTGGTGAGACATCGTCAGCTCATTATACATCCCCACCGAGGGACACGAGCCTACCCGTATAGGGTGTGTATAGACCGTACTCGTCCACGCGAGCCCAGTGCGGAATGGACGACTCCACGCACAACCTTTGAATCTCTTCGCAGCCGTGTGCAGTTTCCTCACGATGTTTTCCTTCACCGTAAGAGCATCGGTTTAACGTACATATAATTTCGAAAACTCGAAAACACATTGGTAAGTGGTGGGATTTAATCTGCGCCAGGCACTGACGCTCATAAAAAAATATAGGTGGAGAATAATAAAAGGCGTTTTACGACCACCTTTTAATGCCTGGCTAAATAACTCTTTGACGATTCATGTGATGTAATGGTTGGGACGTTGGCTCTTACACTAAAGGTTCGATCCCGGCAATACAAACATTTGATGCATGAACATGTTTGATTAAGGCTGAGAGCCATCTACGCTCGCCACTTGCCCGGTGAATCTGTGAAAAAAAAAGAACATGTTTGTTTGTATTGGTCTGTGTGTTTTCTATGTACGTATTTACAAAAAAAAATATGAGTAATTTTATCCGACGGTACCCATACCACAGACTTTACTGAGTTTGGGACTAAATGGCGCTGCTTGAATGTCTGTGGATATTTATTATAATAAATAAATAAATATCCACTGACATTCACACAGCGCCATCTAGCCCCAATCTAAGTGTGAAGCCTGTATGGGTACTAAACATCAGATACTTATATATATTTTTTTGTAAATACATATTATACGTAGAAAACACCCAGACCATTATAAACAGACATGTTCATGCACACAAATGTTCGTACTGCCCGGGAATCGAAGTCAACGTCTCAACAGACCAAATGGGTCGTCATCATTCGTCATTATCATTATATACAGGAAGGCGACATGTCGCGGATATGTACAACTTCCACGAAGCCATAGACGAACTGCAACGCGCCGAGGAGGAGGTGCTGGACAACCACAAGGCCATCTCCGACTACATGCAACACGCGCAGCAACGGTGCAACCAGCTGTTGGCCATCACTAGAGACGTGGACTATGATCAGGATGGTGAGGAAACTAATAGATAACTTCATAGATGACGACCCATCTGGTGTCGCGGTTGAGAGGTCCACTGCAACATCAAGGGTTCCGGGTTCGATCCCCGGGCAGTACAAACATTTGTGTGCATGAACATGTCTGTTTGTAATGGTCTGGTGTTTTCTATGTATAATATGTATGTATTTCCAAAAAAAAAATTTATATAAGTATATTTATCCGTTGTTTAGTACCCATAATACAGGTTTCACGCTTAACTTGGGACTAGATGGCGCTGTGTGAATGTCAGTGGATATGTATGTATGTGATATACATTATCAACTCATACGTCCCCACTGGTGAAGCCAGGTCGGATTTGTTTAGAATCGGTACACGAGGTCAAAATAATCGGGACTTAAATCTCGGGAAGATCGGGATAGTTAAGAAGCAAATGTGTCGCTCATGTCTCCTTTATTCTTTTTTACAGTGATGTAATAAGTATAATTAAATATATATATATTTCATAAAGAAACTCATTTTTTGATGAATCAGGACATTTAGCATCCCGACCGCGTTTAAATCGGGACGTATTCCCAGACGCCTGAAAATCGGACACCTGGGGGTAAAGTCCTCAGTAATCCACGCGGGTCTAGTGTGTTTCGGTTGAAGTCACACGCACCACCTTTGAATCACTTCGCAGGCGTGAGCAGGTTTCCTCACGGTGTTTTCTCCACCTTAAGTGGGTCGGATAACGTACATATAAATTCGAAAATTCGAAAAGACATTTGTAAGTGGCGGGATTTGATCCTGCACCCTCCCGATCGAACGTCAACCCACACCAATGAGCCACCGACGCTCATAGGTATACATATTCGCAGATCGAGCTGGAAGTGTCATCGTCATAAATTTAAATACGAAATTCTTAGTTTTCTTTTGGTACATAAGAAACATGCACCACTCAAAAGTGACTGTGCACTAACTGCTGCACATCCCGGTCTTTTAATTTGAAAGAAAGAAATAAAGTTTTTTTTTAAAGTTAATTTTTTTATTTATTTATTTAATAAAAACTTAAACACTAGATACATTTATAATAATCTGCCAAACTGCACATGCAGTTTGTCGCAGCAGTTCTCGCTATCATACAAGATTGTATTTTATTTAACTTCACCTAGTGATTTCATAGAAAGAAACAAACAANCCCCATCAATCCATCTTATTCATTCAGTTCATCATTTACCATTTGATAAATCCAAATGACTAATTAACAAATTATCAATTACTAAACATAATTTTATCAGTTAACTTCGTATCAAACACCTGGTTATTTATCAGTTGATATAAATGATATTGCTTGTGCAACTGAAAACTAGTCTTTAGTATTATAAAGGTGATCATGTTCAGACTAACGGTGCTTCTGGCAACGCTTCTGGCAGTTCAGGGCCAGGAGTCCACGCAAGTTTCAGATGTGAGCAATTGACTTCTTTTTACCTATTTGATACATCTTTTTCTTGGTTTTTGTTCTCCTTAGAGATTTGGGCGTCGAATTGATAACTCCTTCCCCGGACCTCGAGTTTCGGCTCGTTGGTGATTGGTCGGATTATATTAGTAATGGAACGCAGGACCATCCTCGGCGCGGTCTTACCCACCGGGTGAGACCCGTGGGAAAGGCCCAGCGGGCTCCGGGCGTGAGGTGGCGTATACTGACACTGGAAGATCTATGTCGTTCGCCCGTCGGCGCCCTACGATAATGCGAAATCTGGAAGTTGACGGACTTCTTCTCAACGACTATCGGCTTGTTGGTGATGGGGTCGAAATATGTCTGTAATGGAATGCAGGACCATCTTCAGCGTAGTCTAAACCACCGGGTGAGATCCATAGGGGATGCCCAGCGGACTGGCACTGAAAGACCTATATGCCGTTCGCCCGTCGGAGCTCTACGGAGCCCTACGAGCGTGAATAATGCGAATAGTTGGGGCATTATTGGTGACCGGTGATTCTTCTTCGGTCCCGGCTACTTTCTTGAGTTGGTAGTCGTAAACACCCACCAATCCACATTGGGCCCGCGTGGTTTCCTGTGTCGGAAAACTTGTCCCACTACAGGACGTTATAGGCGCTTGATAATGATGTTTCCTATCAATTTTCCAGGCACTGGCACCAATGCAGACCCTCCAATCAACACGTCCATCGAGGGATGCCCTACCCCTCCGTGCGTGCTGCCGCAGGGACAAAATGTTGTGATAAACATCGTCTTTAGGGCACGTAAGTACAATGAAGTTTTCAACAACCTTTTTGAGAAAACAATTTTGATAATTTACTTTTTACTTGAATAGTTATTTAATTAGCTAAAGTGTTATCTTGGCGAAGCTCAAAAGTGCGTAACATTTCCCTTCACGGAACTATGTCTAGTATTATTTGGATACTCGTACATTATTTTCGGTTTAAAGTGCGATTTTTTAAACTTCGTACTTTCTTCGCGACGTTTCGGTGACTTTGCAGCTGTTGTGGTCACGGCTTAGATAACAATAAACTTACAAGATGCACAAATCTAGAAGTAATATCAACCAAAATATGTCCCAGCCACAGACATCAGAATATACATTAGACTGGACAAGCCGCCAAGTTTATACGCAGTCCCAGTGTCGCAATTTCTTTTCGGTTCTTACCTGTGAAAAGTTATTATATTTCTTGGTCAATTTACTGATTCATTGCGATGATGGCATGTTACAATTGCACAGGATGGCATTTTGGAAAAAAACGTAATTTCTTCTTATATTCGTGCGTCTTGACTCGTCTCACAGAGCGTAAATTGGTAGCCAGTTCTCGTTGAGCTTACAGTTGTCGCACTTTAAACGCGGCTTGCCCCATCTCCTGTGTTGGGAAATCTGTGGTCCCAGCCACTTGACACATTATATTTATGACATAAAATTTTCCATAAAAATATTGACCTTAAGGCGATATTAAAAAGGTACAAAATCAAAAGCACGAGCATACTACTATGTCACATTGATATGTATGAAAATTTTGCCAAACTGACGCGATGAGCAAAATATTGCCGCGGACACTTTTCGAGTGAGCTGGTGCATCTAATTAGTCTATTGTAAATTAAATATATCTAAGGTCAGGGCAATTGATGCGAAATCGTATTTTATTCCATGTGTGCTATTCGTGAAGCAGTGATATTCTGTATATATAAAGGTAGATACGTTCATCCGTGCCAAAACGAACGCTGACGAGTGTACAGTTTGTACTCTTTGTTTTAGGTAAATGTTTCGAAATTCGAAATATGTGTATGTGTGCTATCACTGCATTCGGAACACTATTTTCGATTGTTTTGTGAGCATATCACAAATCTATACTTTTTTACATCATTGCGTGGAACTCGAAGACTAAAGACTGAAAATCTTAGATAACTTGAATTACGCGTAGGTATCCAGTATTGCCTCCAACCTAGACAAATAGAATAGAATACACCTAATTTACTCGTATTGCAGCTCGCAAAATGCACTCCATGAGCACACTAGCGACAGCCTACGTTACTTTTGGAGGCGTGACACTACCGTGCCGTATCACTACAGCAGAACTCGATCACCTGCAACTTCATCACCAACTCTTTCTGTCCTGTGCTGGAAGGCGAAGTGCTGCAGTACACCTTGAAGATGTTCATCGAAGAGTTTTTCCCAGCGGTAAGTATTACAGTTTATTTAATCAAGTGCTCGGGACGGTCAGTGCGCTCACCTGGGGTAAGTGATACGCCTGACCATGACAGAGGCAGTTTTAAAAGAAATCAATAACAGTAGGTTGTTATTAATTTCCGTCAACACTGCACTGCGTCCGTCATCATCATCATCATCATCATTACAGTCTAGTTATGTCCACTGCTGAACGAAGGCCTCCCCTAATGATTTCCACGCGGACCGATCCCTTGCAGTTGACATCCATCTGCTACCCGCCACCTTAACCAGATCATCCGTCCATCTGGTAAGGGGTCGGCCTACGCTTCGTTTTCCGTTACGTGGACGCCACTCGAGTACCTTTCCGTCCCATCGGCCATCGGTTTTACGCACTATGTGCCCTGCCCACTGCCACTTCAACTTGCTAATCCTCTGGGTTATGTCAGTCACCCTAGTTCTCCTACGGATATCCTCGTTTCGGATTTTATCGCGTAGGGAGACACCTAACATAGCCCTCTCCATAGCACGCTAAGCAACCTTGAGTCTATTCAAGAGGCCCTTAGTGAGCGACCACGTTTCGCTTCCGTATGTCATAACTGGCAACACACACTGGTCAAAGACCTTAGTCTTGAGACACTGCGGTATTTTGGACGAAATGATCTGCCTTTACTTCCCGAACGCTGCCCATCCTAATTGGATTCAACGAGAAAACTCCTTCTCGAAGTTGGACCTACCCATTTGGACTACCTGTCACTTATTCGTCTACAACTTCGAGTACAGAACTTCCAACTGATATCGGTATAGGTACGACATGGGTATTAGACATGACTTTCGTCTTGTCCATGTTCATTTTAAGACCCACCTGTTGAGCTCTGTCTAGGGTTTCGAGCATAGTGCTTAAACAACAGCATACTAAAATGAAATATTTTTACTAGATACAGTGCCCACTTCCCGAAACACAGTAGTGCATAACATTGGTACTTCCCGGGACGATATCTGGCACTGCGGTGGTATCAGCTTAGACGATTCAGTACTGAGCACAGACATCCGAATATACAATTAGACTGGACAAGCCGCCAAGTTTATAGGCAGTCCCAGTGTCGCAATTTCTTTTCGGTTCTTATCTGTGAAAAGTTATTATATTTCTTGGCATGTTACAATTGCACAGGATGGCATTTTGGGAAAAAACGGTAATTTCTTCTAATATTCGTGCGTCTTGACTCGTCTCACAGAGCGTAAACTGGCAGCCAGTGTATGCTCATTGGGCTTACATTTGTCGCACTTAAAAACGCGGCTTGCCCCATCTCCTGTATTGGGAAATCTGTGATATATACCTTCATTGAAGCATTTTGTATCAGATGACAGTTTTCGGGTTAACACCCGAAATAGTATACCCGACTACTTGCGAAAGGTCGATGGTGGACCCTGCATGAGAAAAGCGGAGGACCGGGATATCTGGCGCAAAATGGGAAAGACCTATGTCCAGCAGTGGACTGCGATAGGTTATAGATAGATAGATATATAGGTAGGATCCTGAGTATTGGTTGGTTAGTTAATGATTGAAGGAATGTCTACATTGAATAGCAAATGCACTAATGTTACAGAACACCCAAGCCGAAGTGGAATTTAGAGTGGTGGATGAATTCTCAGTGCCAGTCTTCTGTCTCCGAGCTGGTCTTCATCACAACTCCAGTTGGCTCACGGCAAGCCAACGCCACGGTCGTCTAGTCCAGGATTCAAGAGATGCGAAACAGAATTCGGATGGTGCTTTATATGAAATACAAATCTTTATATAAGTTATCTGATAGGTACAGAAAAATTATTAATTGATATCAAAGATATCAATATTGAGGTGACATTTGAAATATTCTTTGTGCGATACGACTTGGCGACCTTCACGAAAAAGCATGTTCCGTTTTAAAAAGCTGGCAACGTTTTTCTATGCCCTCTGAAATTATAAGTGCAGATGGGCGATGGTGTCATTTACCATCAGATCGTCTCTGCTCGTTTGCCCTCACACCATAATAAAATAAAAAATATTTATCATTTATACACAATTAGTAAAAAAAAACATACCTATGCATGGAATTTTTACAAGAGCATAAGTTTAAAGTTTTATTCTTTTATTTATTTATTTTTCTTTGAATTTTGTGTAGTGTGCTACTTTACTGAACCAATTTATTTTAATCTTGTGAATTGAACCGCTGAAAGTCAGGTAAGGCCGCAATATTGATCTTAAGATACCACCTGATAGTGATTCATAACCCACAGCTGTCACGAAGGCCAGGATGGGAGTAGTATCTCTGTATGCTTGCTGAAGCATACTACAATGTCACTAAGATATGTAGCGAGCGACGTGATTATAAATGAAAATTTTGCTCAACTGGAAAATGGGCATAATTTTACCGCGGACACTTTTTGAGTGAGATTGTGCATCTGATTAGTTAATTCTTTAGCTAAGTCTGTATGTTATAGTTATATGCTCGTAGGCTTGGCCTAGCCCAGGCCAGTCTTTCCTAATGTAACACAGTAACTAACTGAAAACTCCGTATTAATATTATAAGCTAGAATCTAAAGAGAGAGAAAATAAAGATTACAAAGAAATTTTTAATACTTATTTGCCACTTCTGTATTCACATAACTTTCGTTTAAATAAATGGAGTCCGCAGTTAAGTATATATTTACATAAACCATGTCATACTTTTCACATCATAACTTATCATAAGTAATCAACTCTTACGTATCGTATGGATCGATCGAAGGCAGATGACCAAAGTCTTACTAATTTATACGGATGTATAAAAAATACGGGCAGTGTCATTAACCCATTGAACGCCGGGAATCCAGACACAACAGAAAATCTATTGTGTCTGGCGCCTTAAGGCGTCATTGGCGGTCAAAGGGTTAATAATATATGTCCCTGAAATGGCAACAGCTGAGCTATCTATAACATTTTGACAAATAATTATCTGATTATTTTGGTAAATTAAATATAATATTTAGGCATTTATAATATTTGAGACTCAAGCGTTGATCTTCCTTAAGTACAGTGAGAAAGGGATAGCACTCTATACGATAAATAGCGCCATCCCTTTTTTAACTCAATTTTAGTTAAGGACAACGTTGAGTCTTCTTCTTGAATACGGGCCTATTTGTTATTTTCCATACAAAAATTTTTGACACACTTTTGTCGACTAACTCCATCTGTATTAATTATACGTCCATGCTGTCTTTACGCTAATCTTTGTCATAGTTTCAAAACGCACATTGCAAAACTATGTTTAGTTAGCCCGTTTGTTGCTAGGTTGCACTGGCGACACATGAATGAAGGACTCCCAGCATGCTGCAGTGCCCGAAGGGGTAAACACTTCAACCCTCGCCACCATGACTCCGTACTCCAGGGTCTTCTTGAAGACATGTGACAGCATGTTGTAGTCGAAATTCAAAATTGTACGTGCCCTGATAAAGAAATTATGTATTAAAAATCACCGAGTATAAGAGACCTAGCGATTATCGTCTGTGGTGACAGGAGCAGATAATGAATTTGTCGCAGCCATCTTGTTCGTTTGATGAACGGCCTACGCGTCCGATAAGAAGGCTAATTTAACCAGATGGCTGCGACAAATACATTAATTTGCCTTAACACTGAGGGACACCAGCATTCACGATCTAACAAAATCACTTTTATTAACTAACCTTAAGTCTCGAAATAACGTGCACACGAAAGACCAACGTTGCGGTTTAAATTTTTCAATATACAAAAGAGTGGACATTTTTCAGTATAATAGTTTATAATAATAGTTTATTTCTCACTATAATCTTACAGAATTCCATGTTTAGTTATTACATTGGTAACATAATTATTTAACATCAAAGTACAAAGTCATGTGAGCAAAAATACTAACAAATATGTATAAAATTACATAACAATTGCCACAAGATTATGGTGGAGTATCGTCACTTTGTATTATTAGATTTAAGATTTTTATCTTTGTATGTGTTCGGCATTCAATGAACGATGTATTATTATTATAAGAGGCTACATTAAAATTTAAGTTCAAGGGTGTACAGGCCGTAGTCGTTCACGCGGGCCCAATGATTGGCCAACTTCACGCACGACATTTGAATCTCTCTGCAGGCGTGCGCAGGTTTCCTCACGAGTTTTCCTTCACCGTAAGAGCGTCGGATAAATGTACATATAATTCCGTATATTCGAAAATACATTAAATACACCCCCTCCAGATTGGAAGGCAACAGAGCATACAAATTAGCTACCGCCGCTCAAAATAAATGTAATAAATAAATGATAAAAGTTATAGAAAAATAAATATCCACTGACATACACAGTGCCGGCTCGCCCCAAAACCATCGAGCATGTATATGGGAACTACACAACAGATAAATATACTTTATATATATTTTTTATATGTATATTTATATATATATATATAATATATATAATATATATATATATATTAAATATATATATATATATATATATTATATATATATATATATATATATATATATATATATATATATATATATATATTTTTTTTTTTTAAGTGACTGACCTTGGAAATGAGCAGCAAACTCCTTGGTGACTTTGTATCCTATTGCACCGATGAACGCCAATCATCACACTCCGACAGGTGATGTTGTTGATCACAACGTATATCCTCCTTTGTCCGTTTTGACCATGTACACTTTCAAACAGCCTGTATATAGAAAGCGAAGTATTAAATTTTAAACTTGACGACCAATCTAGTAGAATGGTCAGACGTCGGCTATTACACTGAAAGTTCGAAACCCGGGTCGTGTTTTCTACGTATAATGTGTATGTATTTTCAAAAAAATATATGTCTGTTTATCCGTTGTTAAGTATCCATGGTACAGGCTATGTCAGTTTGGGCTAGAGCGCTTGATGCCTGCTTGTAATATTAAAATAATCATTGAATGCATGCCCGCGGCTGCGCGACTTTCAAAGCAATTTTAATAGTTAGCTGACAACCTGGATAAAAACCTGGATAATTAAAACTCAGTTATGACTTATCATTATATATTAACAATACCTTTAAATCACTGTTGCTCTTATGTATCGTTATTCCCAGCAACCAAATTCATCTTCGTTGTTGTGTTATACACTGTGTAGTTGAAGGAGCAGTAGATCTTCTCGAAGGCCTCACAGGGTCGTGCAAGGGTTCACTATTTTGCGCACGGTCGTGCGAAATGGCCCTGTGTTGAAAAACATTTGAAAAATTATATTTAACACATATATATTTTTTTTTTATGATACAAGATGTCATATGGGACGGTCAAAGACGCCCAACCGATGGCAGTGACAGGCCTACCACGATAGAGCCGGCATTGAAGGAGACAACTACTGACAATTATTATTCTCCATCAATGCACTGCGCCCGTCACCCGAGACAACAAATGGCTCTTACACCCTAATTTTACTAGCTACAGTGTCCTCATCCTGAAACAGAGAGCAAAACACTTCTGTTTCACGGACGATATCTGGCAATGTAGTAGTACCTACCTAAACGACTCAGCGAGTCACCACCTAGTAACAACCCTTTCCCCGCTTTTTTACCCCTGAGTTGGAATGACCTTGAGTGCAGTAACCGCTTAGTAGACAGATAGAAAAACCTATAAATAATAACTTTATCAAAAAAAGGTTACTATTTATAATCTGTTCTTAAAAAACCAATGTTAAATCTACGTAAATTAGGCTCTACTGCGCTGGAAAATGTCGATGGATTTTTAAATAAACTATTATTTATAAAAAATTACAATATCAATAGTTAAGAAGGACTGAGGTTCAAATCCCGCCACGTACCAATGTGTTTCGAAATTTCGAAAAATATATGTCCGTTATCAGACGCTCTCTTCGGTGAAGGAAAACATCGTGAGGAACCTTCACGCACGCCTGCGAACAGATTCGAAGGTTGTGTGTGAAGTCGTTCAGTCCGCACTGGGCCGCGTGGACGACTAAGGCAGGGCCGGATCTAGGGGGCAGACGGGGCACGTGCCCCGGGCGGCACGGTCAGGGGCGGCAAACCGACTAATGGACCACTCATCATTTACCTTACTTGCCCGCGGAATAAATAATAGTACAAGTGCATGGCCATAGAAATACGACTGATAACCGGAGCGCGGAGTAAGGCATGTTACTGAACCATTACATTTTTTTGCATAGTTCTAAATAGGCGCCCGCAGATCACGGTCAGCAGGCGGGTGCAGCTGCGATCTGAGGAATGACGCTGTATACGAAAACTCTCTCGTCGATCTCTATACAGGGCAGCAGTGTATTATTTCAAAGTTACGTAGTTATTTCTCTATGTTAATTGATGCCAACTTAGCTGCTTTAAAGCTATATCATTTTCATGATGGACAGCTACAATTGAAAAAAAAATAAAAATAAACAATTAAGCTCCTTTTACTTGCATCAAGCGACCACGTTTTTTAAGAAAATATACAAAATAAATTGGAAATAAAACGCCTTTTTCATCCAGTGTGACTTCGAAAAAGCTGAGGCGAGTAGTCTTATTTCATTATAGAACTTAATTGATTAATATCAATACCAATAATTGATAAATTGTAACTTTTTAATGACATTGCTTTTTTGCCGAGGTTAGGATGGTTATGAAACAGCTTAAGCGTTATTAGACCCCCGCTACGACGGATATACCGCAGAGCTTTTGAAAGTAGGGGGCACGCCAGTGCTTAAGACCCTTCAGAAGCTTTTTAATTCCGGAATCGGTGATGGTGCGACACCAAAGGTGAGGAGCAATGGCGTGGTGGTGTTCTTCTTCAAGAAAGGTGATTAAACCTTTTCCCTCTCTATTCAACCTATCGCAGTCCACTGTTGGACATTGGTCTCATTTTGCGCCAGATATTCCGGTCCTCCGTTTTTCTCATCCAGACTCCACCAGCGACTTTTCGCAAGTTGTCGGTCCATCGGGCCGGAGGGCGTCCTACGTTACGCTTGCCAAGACGCGGTCTCCGCTCCAGAACTCGTCTGCTCCAACGGCCATCGGTTCTGCGACATCATTACCCACTGCCACTTCAGTTCGCTAATCTGGCGAACTATGCCGGTAATTTTAGTTCTTTTGCGGATAACATCATTTCTGATTTTATGTATAAGAGTCTCCCAACATAGCACGCTCCATCGCTCGTTGAGTAACTTTGAATTTCTGAACCAATCCGCAGTCAGTGTCCATGTCTCATCTGCGTATGTTGGTATGGGTAGGACGTATTTCTCAAAGACTTTTGTCCTTAAGCGTTGCGGAATCGTCGACGTGAAGATCTGATGTAACTTGCCTGATGCCGCCCAGCCCAAATGAATCCTCCTACTAGCTTCCCTTCCGAAATTGTGCCGGTCAAGTTTTAGCCCAAGTAAACTTATTCTTGGACAATCTGGAGAAGGACGCCACCGACGCTTATCAGAAACGCTACCGGTCTATAATTCTTCAAGAGAGCTTTATCACCCTTCTTAAAGAACGCTTGTGGACCACGCTTCCAGTGTAGTTCCCAGGTAGATGACGGCATTAAAAGAGCTCACCTAATGTCCTAAGGATGGGTTGTCCACCGGTGTTTAGGAGTTCTGTCGTAATACCGTCATCCCACGGGGCCCTTTCATTCAGTTGCTTCAGTGCTGCACTAATTTCGCTAACGTACATCCGGCTACAACATCCGGCATATCCTACGTACAATGGTGCCTTAGTAGGGCACGTAGATCTTCGCTGTCTTCGGTCTGTACTGATGAGCGCTCGACAAATCCATAGAATTTCTCAACCTCTTCCAGGATCTGTTGGCGTAATGTGAGTAGTTGGCCATCTGCTATATTAAGCTTCACCAGAATGCTCCTCCAAGTGGTTTTTGGAAAACTTTGGGCCCCCTGTTCTCCTTAATAAGGTCCTTAATTAACCTTGTATTGAAATAGTAGAATTCTCTGCGAACGAGTTTTCGTATCCGCTTGGAGAGAGCCTAATATTCCGGGTATGATAAGTTAAAGTCAAAATTCATTTATTTAAATTAGGCTTACAAAAAGCACTTATGAACGACAAAAAAAAAAAATTACATTACAAAAAAACAAATTTATTTCTTTGAACTGTTCTTTAAGAGAGTCACGTGGTCTAAGGTTGTAGATAAAAGCTCTTTTTGTAGCACAAATATTGTATCAATGTCGGCAGCCGTACCCCACAACGGTAGACCATACGACATTACATTATAAAAATGACTAAAATAAACTAATCTTGCCGTTTTTACATCTGTTACGAGTTATCTTAGATATTAAAAGCTTATTGAAGAATTAACGACCCATTACGATATTGTGCCACATCTTCAAGTTATTCTCCAGAGTCATTATGATCCGTCTCGCGCATATGTTTGACGATTTCCAGCCCTCCGAACAAGCCGGGTTCCTCAAAGGCTTCAGCACCATAGACTACATATTACATACGCTGTGGCAGGTTATACAGAAGAGCGGAGAGTATAACTGACCATTATGTTTGGCGTTTGTGGACTATGAGAAAGCCTTCGATTCGATCGAGACTTGGGCTGTGTTTCATTCCCTCCAACGGTGCCTGACTTGACTACTGCTATATCGAATTGTTGAGATGTTTGTACGAGAGCGCTACTATTTATTTATTTATTCGTATGGCATTTTATCTTCACCAAGTTGCTTCCAATAACATGCAAGTTTACTCTTATAACTACAAGCGAATATCTAAGTTCTTCACCCATTGGGCTGCGTCAGCATCAGGAGAAAGCAAACTCAGAGAGTCTCCAGGAATCTTCGGTTGGGACAGTCTTTAATAATGTGTTGGATAGTCTGCACGCGGGCGCACCACAGTTCGCAAGCCGGGAAGCCGCCATCCGCACTTTAACATGTAATCCCCGCACAGTCCATGCCAGTGCGAGCCTATTCAATTGGACCATTTCCCTCTAGGCCTTCAAAGCCGGAAACTGCTTCCGAGTCGGGTCATAGTCCAACGCAGCAGCATAAGGAGGGTTTGCCTTCCACTCCTCAATCCATTTTTCCTTAATATTGAAAGGCTTCGCCATTAAGGCATGCGCTGTTTGATAAGGCGGACTGCGCGACTTTAAACGATGGCTAGGAGGACACATAAATTCCTGGTGGACTGGGAGTTCTGGTTGTTAGCTATTTTCTGAGCCTCTTTAAGTAATGCCTGATGTCTTCTTAGATTCGGTGGAGGAATGTGGCTAAGCGTTGGTAACCATTGTACAGGGGTTGACTGAATAGTGCCCGATATGCAACGCATAGTTTTGCGTAGCTGCACATCAACCTTCCCAGTATGAGCGCTGTTAAGCCAAACAGGAGCGCAATATTCTCCCGCAGAGTACACTAGGCTCAGCCCAGTCGTACGCAGAACATCCGCGCCAGCTCCCATGAAGTAGCCGTGAGCTTGTGGAGAATATTATTTCTAGTTGCTAGTTTTTTGCTAAGTTTACTAAGATGGGAACAGTATGTTAACGAGCGATCGAGTGTTACACCCAGATACTTGGGTTGAGGGTTGTAAACAAGAGGTTTCCATCAAACAAATACTTGGGCTATATGATGCTAGTTGATTATTAAGGTGGAAAGTGGAAACTTCAGTTTTAGCAGCATTTGGTACAATCGCCATTTTTTAAGATAACGGCTAAGCATCGCAAGGTCTATGGAAAGCTGGTGCTCTGAAGCCACAAATGATTTTGTCTTGATGCGTTAAGGCGATGCCATCTGCGTATACAAATTTCCTAAGTTGTTTCAGGTAAATCATGTGTGTAAGGTTAAACAGCATAGGCGCGAGAGTGGATCCCTGCGGAAGGCCATTCTGCAGAGCCTAGGCCGACTTCTTTTGTCACCGAGAAGGACAGTAAACCGGCGATTACTTAAGAAACTAAAAAGAAAACTTAAGAGCGCTACTATGTCAGGATACATGAAGAGTACCATTGCTATCATTGGCACCGAGAGTAAACAAGGAGATGTAATATCTCTGAAACTGATCACAGCTGCATAAAAAGTTGCAGCTTTGTCAAATGTCAATCAATTTGGGGACCTATTATATAAATTATGAAATAATATAGGATGATAAAGTAAAAAATAAATAGAGGGCGGGGGCGGCATTTCTAAATTTTTGCCCCACCCAAAAAAAATTGAAGATCCGGCGCTGACTAAGGCCTAATCACCCTATACGGTAAGGCTCATGCCCCTCGGTGGGACGTTTAATGAGCGATGAATATTTTAACAAAAAAAAGGATACCTATTAATTAATCTGTTGTTTAGAAACCAATGTTAAATCTATGCGTAAATTAGGGCTCTACAGCGCTGGAAAAATGCCGATGGATTTTTTTTAATAAACTATGATTTATAAACAATACAATATCAATAGTTAACCTGTTGCAATGTTTCTTGCTGACATAGTCTCGATAAATAGCAATCGTTTTCAACAAAAGAAACAACAATAAAAATAAATAAATATCCACTGACATTCACACAGCGCCATCTACCCCAAGTTAAGCGTAAAGCCTGTATTATGGGTACTAAACAACAGATAAACATACTTAAATACATTTTTTTTGTAAATACATACATATTATACATAGAAAACACCCAGACCATTACAAACAGACATGTTCATGCACACAAATGTTTGTACTGCCCGGGAATCGAACCCGGAACCCTTGGTGTTGCAGTCGACCTCTCAACCGCAACACCAAATGGGTCGTCAACAACAATGTTTTTACAATTCGTAATATTGAGTACTTACTGATTTATTTTCCACTAGCTTGAGCATTAATAGAATGGCAAAACAGAGAGAACAATTGCATAATTTCATTGTAGTTCGACGACAGAACCCGAGGTACGAGTGGTTAAATGTCATCATCGTTGAGCGAATTATTTCAGGCATGTATTAAAAAACGATTTTATCTGTACCATTGACACTGATTGAATAGTCAACGTAGGTTAACTACACTAACATTATTTAATCTTAGTGTGCTCGCATTGAGTTCCATGTATAAATAATGTTAATTACCGTGATACGTATATTTTGTATATATATATATCCACTGACATTCACACAGCGCCATCTAGCCCCAAGTTAAGCGTGAAGCCTGTATTATGGGTACTAAACAACGGATAAATATACTTATATACATTTTTTTTTGTAAATACATACATATTATACATAGAAAACACCCAGACCATTACAGACATGTTCAAGCACACAAATGTTTGTACTGCCCGAGGATCGAACCCGGAACCCTTTATATTTTTAGACATGATATGAAAAATATGTAAAACCCATTTTTCAAGAGTAACTACACGAGTTTCTTGCCGGAGTCTTCTCGGTAGATAACAACCCTCCGAACCGGTGGTAGATTAATTAAAAATAACTTCTTTTTTGACGATTCAAAAGTATCATTTAATTATTTATTTGTTTGAGACACGTGTGTGTAAGAAAATACTGTCGACAACACACAACAATCACGTGCAATAATCATCATACTTAAATGTATAGACCTTAGTCGTCCACGTGGGTTCAAATTGTCCGACTTCGGGCTCAACTTTAGTATCTCTTCGGAGGTGTCGCAGGTTTCCTCACGATGTTTTCCTTCACCGTAAGCGCGTCGGATAAACGTAGATATAATTTCGAAAATTTGAAAAGCAATTGGTACGTGACGGGATTTGAACCTGTACCCTCCAGATTGGAAGGCAGCAGTCCACATCATTGAGCCGTCGACGCTCTTAAGCTTACTGACTGCAATTTTCATTAAATAAACCTAAGTACTGAGAGACTTCCGCCACTTCGCTCGCCCGGCTCGCCCGTTTTAGGTCACAGTTCTAACCTAACCTAACCAAAATAGATAAAAACATTTATGTAGTAAAATTAAGTCAATTAGGATTTTGACCTACGCGGTCGGTCAATAAGATTATTACCGACTTTGGTTTATTGCTCTTGAATGTACCAACTATTAACTTATTTTTATTTCAATGACGTTTCATCACTTTTCGCGCTATCGGCACGTAGCGGGCCGTATTTCTCCCCAAACATATACTAGGTTACCTAGCCCCCCTACAACGCCCTAAGCCATGGTTTGGGACTCACTCTGGGATACTCCTAGGCTCGTTTCACTTTTAAGTGTGTTTAGTATTTGCTATAAGGGGAACTGCAACTGTAATTTCAAATTATTCAACCTTTTGCAGTCCACATTACGGCATGGGCGGATCAAGGTTTGGCGCCAGAAGGGGGTCACATAGTAGTCAAGTTAAGAACTTATAAGGTATTTGTTAATGTATTAGTATAGTACACCATAGTACATGCACAATTACGTGCAAGTCCAGGATAGGTTGAAAAGCCGTAAAATTTCTCAAGTGTGTCGAGCCTGTGGCCATAGATCCAAAAATCGAAAGACTAAAGCCTTGGCGTGGGGCGGTTACTTTGCCGAATCCCTTTGTTCCCATTTTTGAGAGGCTTCCCCCTGGCGATGAATTGTCTTGGCCGACCTGGAAGACTTTAAATAGGCTTCGGACTTTGACAGGTCGGAGTAGGGACTATTTAGCCAGATGGGGTTTCGGGCGGCCTTGATTTGGACTGTCTTTGTGGAGCGGCCCAAACGATAATCATTCACCTTATGTCGTGTCTTTCTTGCCCAAGTAGCTATTCTCTGAGGATTTGATGACGGCTGCCGTGGCTGGCTTTTAGGCTTCTACGATTTAATTGTTTTTGCTATCGATACGCTAAGAAGAAGAAGTATAGTACTTAAGAATAGCTCACCCCGGTCATGACCCCCACGACCCTCCCCCTGGATCCGCCGTTGATTACTGGACATAGTTCCTGAGTTGAAATCGCTTGACAAACGTAGCGTAGACGCAATCCCCGATGGACCAACGACTTGCGATTAATCGCTGGTGGAGGCTGAAGGAAAGCGAAGGACCGGGATATCTGGCGCAGAATGGGGACATCTATGTCCCATAGCGCCGGTGGCTCAATGGTGTGGACTGTCGCCTTCCTACCGGGAGAGCTGAGGTTCAACTCTCCCGACACGTACCAATGTGTTTTCGAATTTTCGAAAATATATGTACGTTATCCGACGCACTTACGGTGAAGGAAAACATCGTGAGGAAACCTTCATGATTGATGATGATTCGAAGGTTGTAAGTGAAGTCGTCCAATCCGCACTGGGCCCGCGTGGACGACTAAGGCCTTATCACCCTATACGGGTAGGCTCGTGCCCCTTGGTGGGGACGTTTAATGAGCTGATGATGATGATGTCTAGCATTAAATTGCTACACATAGGCCATCGTTATTTTAAACATACTTTTATACTGTTGTTAAACTTTTGTACAACATAAATCAAACACATTCTACGTTCGTCTTTTATTTCTCAATATATCAAGACGAGAGAGATTCTAACCTTCACGCGCCCTAAAAATCCGCTCCGTTACATTTATTTGACCGCAGAAAAGTCAACCTCAAAAGCCGCAACTAATACGTTACTAAAAAGGAAACAATCAATACATTTGAAGTTAGCCGTAAATATTGGCGCGGATCGTAATAAATCAAGCACTCTGCCCGAGACAAATGTTTGGGCCAATTATGGCGCGTGCTCTGAATTGTTATTAATACGGCCAACTAATGTTGGCATTCAGGGTTTGATAAAGAACTACAGCAAGGATGAAAATACGCCTATGAAAATTCGTTGTCTTCTTGTCTTATACTAATCCTACTAGTCTATCCTTTAGTTATACAAAACCTTATAATAAATAAATATCTACTGCATTCACACAGTGCCATCTGCCCCAAGTTATTTTTTTAAATACAACTTATTTCATAGAAACTCCCAGACACAAACAGACACTTCGTGCACAACAAATGTTTGTACTGCTCGGGATCGTACCCGGAACCCTTGGTGTAGCAGCCGACGTCTCAACCGGTCACCAGGAATACACGAAAACTCTATTACAACCGAATAAGTTCACTGCTGAACAAAGGACTCTGCTAATAATTTCCACGTGGACCGAACCCTAGCAGACGACATCCATCTGCTTCCTGCCACCTTAACCAAGTCTTCAGTCCATCTGGCTAGGGGGCACTCCTATTTCCGCGTCGAGGTCCTTAAAACCCACTCAACATAGACGCATTTCATTCATTATTTCAGTTAAATATGTTCACTGCTGAACTAAGGCTTTTCTAAATGATTTCTTTGCGGGCCGATCCATAACATACGACATTCATCTGTTACCCGCCACCTTAACCAGGTCAACAGTCCATCTGGTTGAGTGTCGGCCTACGCTTCTTTCTTTTAAACTGGACGCCACTCGAGAACCTTAAAATCTACTGGTTTTTTGTGGTACAAAGTGTACATGACGGTCAGGACGTTCACCTGATGGTTAGTCATACGCCTGACCATGCAAGAGCGGCATTGATTGAGACAAACAACTGCTAAACAGTTATTGTTCTCCACCAATGCTGCACTGCGCCCGACCCCCGAAACAACGAATGCTAAGTCTCTTTAGCCCGGTAAATTTACTAGCTACAGTGCCGAAACATAGAAGTGCATAACAATGGTATTTCACGGGACGATATCTGGCACTGCGATGGTACCTATCTAGACGACTCAGTACCGAGTCTACCACCTAGTAGTACCGAGTCTTCTCCTGTTAAGTAACTACTTTTGTACTCGGATGATGATGTTTATTTGGATTACGTGTGATGGCAGCTCGTCTAGGTATTAAACTAATACAAAATGTTTTATATATGGTGCATTCCACGCCAAGCTGACAGGTAAAAAAAAGTCAAAATTTCCGATTTCGATAATTTTTGGTGAAATTATACCTTTATATGCCGTCGATCCAGATACTAAATATTTTTATTATATTAAATATATTTAATGAGTTACGTCATTTTGAAGTTTCCACCTATGAGCGGTGTATGGTATCTTTGACGGCCATTATTCAGTATAAAGAAAAGATAATGACACAATATTAGTATTGAGGTGAATAGAGCATTAGACAAGCCTTATTTGTGTGTTTTTAGATTATTATTTTTATTTATTTTTATATTATTTTAATATTTTTATTTTTCGAAGTGAAATTCAACAAACTTGGACCAGCTTATTTTTTTATTTTTGTCTTAATATTGATACGTTAATGCAGTTAATGTCTGCCAAATTACATAATGGGCACGGGACTGTTTAGGAACTAGAGTGAATAAAGTGCCGGCCGGCGACGAGCGGGCGGCCAGCGCTCCACTGCCCATGTCATGCTAGATCGCGGTTCCAAAATAAATATATAGAATAGGGCGAATTTTTATACTTCAGTACTTATAATGAAATTTGTTTGTATGAAAATTTCTGTTTGTTTTATTCTAATTGTTTCTATATATTTTTTAGGGAGTTCGGGGGGAAAATAAAACCATTTTGTACCATCAATGGTACTATCTATTGTTACAGTTGGGTTGTTCTTGCACTGTTTTCGTACCGTTGGTCTGTGGAATTATGTGTTGTATATTCACATTTTTTGGTCAAACATATCATACATAGAAACACCCAGACCATTACAAATAGACATGTGCGTAACTCATTAAATATACTTCATATAATAAAAATATTTAGTATCTAGGTCGAGGGCATACATAGGTATAATTTCACCAAAAATTATCGAAATCGGAAACATTGACTTTTTTTGCCTGTCCGCTTGGCGTGGAATGACCCATATAATATTTATTGTGTTTTAACATTCATAAATGGTTTAAAATCATAAGTCTACATTGAATGGATTTTTAAGTTTGATTTTGACCAGATCGTCCACAGCTGAACTAACTTCCATCTTCCTTTCCATACTTAAATGGAAGTACCTACTGCCACGGTGGTATTCGATATATCAAAACGGAAAGGATTAAATAGACGACATCGTCTTTATTTAATTCTATAGGGTAAGTACTCTGTATTAAGCTCAGTCGGCGACCCATCACTCACGGCGCTCAAGTAATGCGTACGTGTAAAAGTGCTTGCTATGTAAATCCTAAGCTATGAAGTCGTTCACTATTCTAACATCGCTCTTTATCATTTACTGCCAATTTGCGAATAGTTTCGACAATAATAGAAGTCTTGTATTTATTTTTGAAATAAAATTATAACACACAGTTCTTAATTTCATTACTGAATGGAAAATTGCTATGCTACTAAGCATAACTGTTATGTCAGTACTACGCAGACGAGACACAGCTTCTCTCAAGTCAGGCAATAAGAGAACAGAAACGAAAATAACACATATGTGTAGATTATTTTATGATTTAGAATACCTACCCATTTATCCGCACAGCGCACTAAGGTGCCTCGTTCCTAATGCGCACCACAAAGGAATGGAAATCTTGGCCTCCTTATGTGTTCCCCGATCATTAAAACCTGGCCGTCTTCAAGGCAAGAGTGAATAGGCTGTTTCTAGGTAGGCATGATCCATCCTAGGCCGCGTCATCACTTACCATCAGGTGAGATGACGGTCAAATGTCTGCCATTAGTTGATAAAAAAACCTTATAAAGGTATTAATAAGTAAGGCTAAACTCTCTGTAGCACATATTTCAATCATCATTTGCATAAAAAAGATGTAGGTTTGTCAAACAATTGCTTGCTAGTTAAGTAATTGATTGTGATTGAACCTTTTAATCTATTTATTTATTTAGAAACCAACAGCGTTACATAAAGTTGTTATAATATAATTTATTTAAATAGTAAGGCCAATGAGAGGATGAATGAATGTGTGAATGAATGAATGAATGCATAAATACAAATGTTGTGTTGCTATACAAACAAAAACGTATTGCATCCCATAACAACGTACACGTACAAACCAATTTTATCAGCGGCAATAAACACAAAACATTAAAAATAAACAATAAAAGAGAAAGGAGACCGACATATAATGTTATTAATTATATAAGTTAAATCGATGTGTCTCCCTGGTGCCAATCCATGACGATTCTCAAACTGTGATTTAATCTGTAATTAAGCTTAAAGCTTGTCGTAATCACTGTAGATATACCGACAAACAGGCTTGATTTTATCGAATTAAAAAATAAATATTATTTGTTCAATACAAAATCTATGTTATGTTAAAGCACTCTAATAGGTTCAAAATTCTCCTGTTCTGGGAATAAATTGTCGAGCGGTTCCTCAATAGAGTACTTACTCTATTGCCAGTCGTAATGACGTCTCAAAGCGTAGGGCGCTTTTCATTGCGCGTTCACGGCGACATTCCGCCGTAAACGCGCACCTCGCATTTCTTGTATTTATATTCCGATGTTAGCTATCAATGTTGCGAAATAAATCATACACTTTAAAGACTTAAATTGAAATTTAAGTCCGGAAAATGGCTACTGCGGCGTGCATGTTCCAATAGTCCAATATACCCACTCAACCTCCCTATATTTCCAGTTATCTATACAGAAGATTAAAATATGATTGTCTTATGATTTGGGACAAAACATTCACCAAAGATATACAAAGCTCAGCTCATTCAACGTCCTCACCAAAGATATACAAAGCTCAGCTCATTCAACGTCCTCACCAAAGATAAACAAAGCTCAGCTCATTCAACGTCCCCACCGAGAGCCTACCCGTGAAGGGCGTATAGGCCTTATTCATCCACGCATGCACATTGCGGATTGGTCGACTTCACGTACAACCTTTGGATGTCTTTATAGGCGTGTGCAGATTTCCTCGCGATGTTTTCCTTCACCGAAAGAACGTCGGATAAACGTTCATATAAATTCGAAAATTCGATTGAAATGGCTTTGTTACGTAGCGGCATTTGATCCTGCGCCCTTCAGATCAGAAGGCAACGATTCACACCAATGAACCACCGACGTTCATCAATGAGCATTTTAATATAATTGAGGAAAATAAAGGACCTATAATATGGTCTAATATGGTAAGAATAAAGTTACATATGAAACCCATTTACGGCGAAGAGCGGTGTTGACGGAGAATAACTTTGTACAGTTATTTGTTTTCTTTAATACTGCTCAGTCAGGCGTATCACTTACCTTCAGGTCCCATTCACTTTATACAATAAAATAAAAAACTTTTTTAATACTAAGTTACCTATATACAAAATGAATCTTGATGAATGCATCTTGCATACACACGCCTCATGACAAATCCGTACTTATATCAACGTTTATATAGTGTCCTTATAAATTATCGAGCGATCCCTTAAAAGAGAAGTTTATCGCCAGTTCTAATGAAGTTTTAAAGCGTGTGGCGCTTTGCATTGCGCCTTTCACGGTAACGCGCCACGAGAGCGCCGCTACTGTTGGCTCTCAAACATTCAACGCCTCGAATTCCATTTATATTTTATTTATTTTATAACTCTTCAGCCCGCCGGATCAGCAAGTTGAACTGGCAGTGGGCTGGTCACGTATGTCGCAGGACCGATGGCCGTTGGAGCAGACGAGTTGGAGTGGAGACCGCGTCTTGGCAAGCGTAGCGTAGGACGCCCTCCGGCCCGATGGACCGACGACTTGCGGAAGGTCGCTGGTGGGAGCTGGATGAGAAAAGCGGAGGACCGGAATACCTGGCGCAAAATGGGGGAGACCTATGTCCAGCAGTGGACTGCGATAAGTTGAAGAGAGAGAGATAAATCTATTATACCTCTTGACCATAATATTGTTTCATCAGCCTATTACGACCCATCGCAGGGCACGGGCCTTCCCGCGCACATTCATCGCTCCACTTGGTGGCTACCTACCCAATTCCAATCCAGGCTATGCGGAGTGGAAGACCTTAATGTAGCCTGCTCCCTGCTGTATCATATGAAAGACTGATGGCATCCACCTCAAATCTCGATTCAGTTTTTCACTTATACAGGATGAATTTTGAATCATTGCAATCATTTTATGGAATGTTTTTGAGTATGGAAACCTAATACAATGTAGGTTTATTAGAAAAGTATTTTTTTATCTACTAAGGCAGACATTTGACCGCCATCTCACCTGATGGTTAGTGATGCCGCGGCCGAGGATGGATCATGCCTGCCTAGAAACAGCCTATTCACTTTTGCCTTGAAGACCAATGATATTCTGTATATATAAAGGTAGTACGCCATCCCTGCCTCAAAAACGAACCGCCGAAGAGAGTACAGTTTCTACTCTTTTGTTTAGGTAAATGTGTTCGAATTTCGAAATATGTGTATGTGTGTTGTCACTGCATTCAGAACACTTTTTTCGATTGTTTTGTGAGCATATCTCGAATCCATACTTTGTTACATCATTGTTGAAGACAGGTTATGATAATCGGGGAACACATAAGAAGGCAAAGTGTTCCATTCCTTTGGGGTGCGCATTAAGAACGAGGCACCATAGCGGGCTGTCCGGATATGTGGAATGTTTTTCAAAATAAATAAAAAATATTTTTTTTTACTTACCTATTACATAATTCTGCCAATAGTCTAAGAGCTAAAACCTTAAAATATATTTGTCTAAAAGAAGCAACAGCCCATTGCTAAAACGAAAAAAAATACAGTCCACTATGGTTAAAATACATTTTAGAGATAGAGATAATATTTTATTGTAACTACAGGTGATTGTGAGTGAGAGTATAAATACAAAAATAAATGCGAAATCCAGTTTTATATGAAAAACCTCCAAATGCAAATTTTACATTTGCTAAACTAAAAAAAAATTTTCTCTATTTCACCTGTATATGTAAAATATTCAAGCTGATTTTACCCCAAAACACCCCTCCATTGGTAGGGGTAAATAGCGCAAAGTAAATTACTCCAATCTATTTACGTTGCAAACAGCGGTGCCAGACGTTCGGCAAATATAACTAATTGTATAACTGTAACGGGAGAGATCCGACACCTTGCTTTCGCGGTGGTATATTTAAAAAAGTTAGGGATGTGTCAAACATGTAGGCGTTTTTGTATAAATCAAATCTTCAAATGCTTCAAATCAATTGTAATCAAAAATTATTTATTTCATTAAAAAGTTACAAATAAGAGGCTAAAGTCTGACATTATACTGCCTAATAGTAGCTTATGAAGATAATTTGTATGATTTGTTTCTTATTTTATTAATCTAGTGTGATATGTTTTAGTTCGAGTGTTTAAGATTAGTTTTTTTTTGTAAAATCTTCTATGTGCTAAAAATGTTGTGCATTCTTTTAGTTTTGTTTTTTTTATATTATATTGTTGTTAGTTTTGGACTTCCCACTAGGGCTTCACTGAAAAACAGCGTCCTGATGTGCGTAGTGTACCAGGACAAATGAGTGAGTCCTATTTGGTACTTATTTTTGGTAATTTATATGGTTTTTGTATGCTATATGCATATGTGTGCCAAATAAATATTTCTTTCTTTCTTTTCAAATATACGTAACAAACTCAAATTCACATAAGTTGGCTAAATTCACATTTTGCCTGAACTAGGTAAAACCTGTTTTTCAAATGAATACCCACAGCATGAAACTTGTGGTCTAGTGGCCACAGTGTTCGGCTGCGTGACTTGGAAGTCGTAAGTTCGAATACCGCTAATTTTTTATCATCACTTATCATCAGGATAACCGGGATATCTGGCGCAAAATGGGGGAGATCTATGTCCAGCAGTGGACTGCGATAGGTTGAAGAGAGAGAGAGAGAGAGACTTATCATCAGATGAGATGGCGTCAAATGTCTGCATATAGATGATAAATATATATATATATATATATATAGATATAATATATATATATATATATATATATATATATTATATATATATATATATATATATTTATATATAAATATCTACTGACATACACACGGCACCATCTATTCCCAAACTAAGCATTGAGCCAAACAACGGATTAACATACTAATATTTTTTTTGTAAATACATACATATTAAACATAGAAAACACCCAGACCAATAAAAACAGACATGTTCATGCACACAAATGTTTGTACTGCCCGGAGATCGAACCCTGAACACTTGGTGTAAGAGCCGACGTCTCAACCATTACACCATATAGGCCGTCAAATGTCACTTTGTGCGATTTATCCTAGTTTTTTTACGACATTACAGGCTGAATCACCAGATTGTCCGAAAAGAAAGATGTTTCCGTCCTTCGGAGGCAATTTCGGAGGGCACTTTATATCAGGCCCGGCTACAACCTTAGGATGGTAATCGTTAATACCCACCAATCCGCTTTAGGCCCGCATGGTGGGATACCTACGGCCCAAGCTCGTCATAGCTATGTTGAAAGCAAGTGCCCTGCAGTAGGTTTATATAGGCTGATGATAATGGTGTTCTCATTAGGTTTTAGAAATAAAGAAAAAGAATATTTAATGCAAATTAATGTCTTAAGTACACGACAGTCCTTATAAACTTATTTAATGTTACATGTATATATTATTTGTGATGCTACCAAAATGGTGGCCACTCAGCTAATGCCAAGACAGTTTTGTCAAGGCGCTGATTTGCAGTGGAACCAAAGAAAACCCAAAAAAATCCGCTAGATAACCGCACACAACTACTATAGCGACAGACGTCGAACAATGGATAAATACATTACACTTTTTTTTGGAAATATCAAGAAATAATACATAGAAACACCCAGAGCAATACAAACAGACATGTCCAAGCACACAAATATTTGTACTGCTGATTTCTACTGCAGAGATCGATCCTTTAGGTCACTAGCCGATTGCCTACCATCACACACGGGTTGTCAAAGATTTACCTAATATTGTTTACATTACTTAAGCCTGTAGAACAATCTAGAACAAACCCTATCGTTAACATGTTTGCGTGTGCACGTATGAAAGATTAGCAAGCGCCGCGTGACTACGCGTAAATCACCAAGTGACAGCTCAATGTGTGTCAGCTTATGTAAATTTTTGTTAAGGTTTGTATTACTGATATATTTAGATGCCTTAAGGCTGTTTCGTGTTTGGGGATTGCTTCTAGGATGGCTTATAAACATGTTTTTATATATAAGTATAAATAAATATCCACTGACATTCACACAGCCATCTAGCCCCAAGTTAAGCGTGAAGCCTGTATTGTGGGTACTAAACAACGGATAAACATACTTATATACATATTTATTTGTAAATACATACATATTATACATAGAAAACACCCAGACCATTAAGTATGTATATACACACGAAGTAAGTATGTATATCCACACCACCTTTAGGAAGGATTCAGTTAAATATCAGTTGGCTTACTTAAAATAAAACATGAAGACGCTTTCTTCTATTAAAGATTTGTATTGAGAAAATCACACATACCACCTTATTAACTATTAATATACAATATGAAATGTTTTTTTCAATTTTCAAAATGCTAACATTGGACTAAAAGCAAAAACAATACTTAACAGTAATACCGAGAGAATGTTCCTTAAGCGCTCTGCAAGGAACAGTGAAAATACGTTTATAGGATAAAGGTTACCCCCTGTGGATCTATTCTAGGGTGCTTTTAAGCTAAGCACTGTATACGAGACGCAAGTGGTGTAACTTTAAAGGGGATATCTTACTTAAAATGTCGCTTACTTGTGAGCTGAGCTTTGCAGAGAGCTTTTTGGTATCTTTAACAAATTCATTCTTAGAATCACTCTAGTTAATATAACTCTTACATTACGTTATATTGGAGTACCCTGAAGACTTTTATATTGCAAAACCCTGCAACCCTTTTTATACTGAAAACACGTCTTAAACTTCAAGAAATTAAGCTGCCTGCATAAAAATAATAATTGTCTTATATCCTCTTATTAAGTACCGGTGGCTCACTGTTGCCTTCCGACTGTACTAACGACTTTACAAATTTTCAAAATCGCATGTACGTTTATCCGACGCTCTTACGGTGAAGGAAAACATCGTGAGGAAACCTGCGCACACCTACAAAGTGATTCAAAGGTTGTGCGTAAAGTTAGCTAATCCGCACTGGGCCCGCGTGGACGACTAAGGACTATAAGACCTTACACGAGTAGGCTCGTGCCTCTCAGTGGAGACGTATAATGTGCTGATCATGATGTTCACTAGTTTATCTGACATCTGCATAGGAATTCCTACCCAAGCATCTTTGATCGACCGATTATATTTATTGCGCCCCATAGATTGCGCCCACAATAAACTAACCAAATACACAGTCACGTAGACGCCGGTACCGCCGCAAGCGCTACGTACCGCAATTTTTAAATCTGTCATCATCATCATCAGCTCATTAAACGTCCCCCCGACCGAGGGCGAGCTTACCCGTATAGGGTGATTAGGCCTTAGTCGTCACGCGGGCCCAGTGAGGATTGGATGACTTCACACACAACCTTCGAATCTCTTCGCAGGCGTGCATGAAGGTTTCCTCACGATGTTTTCCTTCACCGTAAGAGCGTCGGATAACGTACATATATTTTCGAAAATTCGAAACCACATTGGTACGTGTCGGGATTTGAACCTCAGCCCTCCTGGTAGGAAGGCGACAGTCCACACCATTGAGCCACCGACGCTCAATCAAATTTAAATCTGTATTATCTTCAAAAATATTCATTTAAATCATATGCTGCTATCTATAATCAATCGACAATGTATTTAATGTGATTAATTGGATAAGGATTAATGCTGTTTTGTTTAAAATCGCTTTAAAATTGGCCTTTATTTGTCGTAAAAAGGAAATTGCAAAAAAAAAAATTGTGGGATATCCATAAGGGATAAACCTATACCATTGCGAAGTTTTCTGTAGACCTTTTTGTCGTTTACAATACGCACCTGCGTTTGCAATGTAAACGGAAAAAATAAAATTATTTACGACTAGAAAATATGTGGAGATAAAGAATACTCGACTTATACAGCGAAACAACTCTTTGTAAAATAAAATAATATATTAAAAGAAGAAAACACGTCTGCCATTTACAATAATGAAAAAGAAGAGAAACATAAAACAATCAATTAATAATATTCTTTTTACATTTGACAAGTTCTCGTAGAAAGAGTTGCATATTTACCATACAGCCGCCCCATTGAAATGACATTATTTCAATAAGCAATAAAAATAAAATAATCAAACTAAAATACTAATACCTTTAGAAATAATATGTTAAAACTTTCACAATATTATGTAACTAAATATTATTAACATTAATTTATAAACCTATGATCTTAAAATTACAAAACAAAACAAATTTAGTAATTAGCATTTATATAATTATTGCAAACAACTAAATAATACTTAAAAACTTAAATGTTAAAGGAAATTTCGCATTACTGAATGGCAATTAGAAATGCATCAAAAAGTTTTATTCGTGATAAAATACCCGGATCAATGGAGCAATGTGATAGATACGTCAGCCCGGAATGGATTGTTTGAGCACCACTTACATATAAACTTTAATTTTGCTCAACAACACTGTCAGCATAATCGTTTTCTTAAACGAGGTATAATCCGCTGTAGGCATGTAAATACCATCACCAACCTACCATTGATATAATTATGGGGATCTTTTGTCCACAAAATACACCAATGTAGCGGATATGAATATTTTATAAAACTACATAAACAAAATCTATTTTATCAGAAACACATAAATAAATAAGTACGAAATTTAAAACCCATATAAAACATGTCAGAATGTATCACGGTGTTCTTAAATACATACATTTTATTTGTATTATTTTCCACCCCCACCAAAGATTCATATATATCTACAAAATAATCATTTTTCAAATTATCAGTATTTACAAATGTAGGCCTATTAGGTTCTAGTTCTAATTTACCGTCCCTAATACATTTTACAAAGCACGAAAACACAAGTATCATATCGCTCTCCTTTGAGATGTTGAAATCAGGTCGGCTAAATGCACATGAATACGAGATGTAAAGTAATTTTGGATTCATTTACAGGGGGGTTACATACCTGTACCACAGCCGCATTACATGACTGCGAATCAAGATGTAATAAGTCATCACTTTGTTTTATAGTCTTGGCATTAGCTACTGCTTCTTCACGACATGACACGTCTAATACATGGCAGCGCTTGTTGAAACTTGCATCACTCACTTCTGAAGCTGAAGAAAGCCTTAAGGCTGTACTCTGCTCACGTATTCGAATACGAAGCCTGTAGCACTTAGATTCCACTAACATGCCCTCAGCGCTCTCAGTGAAATCTAAAGATTCTAAGTTCATGTTTACATCCTCTAGTTCTGAGAGAAGGGTACGTAGCCTTTTGTCAGCAATATCTAGGGCGGCGGAAGATGTAACATTGGTGATGTCCCCAAGCTCATTCTCCACAAGCGTAATTTGGCCTTTGATACATCTCCTTTTCTCTATAAATATTTGCTTTACCTGAGAAACATCGCTCCTAGCGTCGTCGAAATTCCCTCCTGATTGCGCCATCCCGTTAAAATATTATTAACTCTTCCGAAGGCTCGAAGGACCATAGAAAATATGTGGAGATAAAATACTCGACTTCTACAGCGAAACAACTCTTGGTAAAATAAAATAATATTAAAAGTAGAAAACACGTCTGCCATTTACAATAGTGAAAGAGAAGAGAAGAAACATAAAACAATCAATTAATAATATTCTTTTTACATTTGACAAGTTCTCGTAGAAAAGAGGTTGCATATTTACCAACGACATCACATTAGAAACCTCAAAAATAACAGTATTTCTCCATTATTTTTATCCACTCCATGTATTTAAAAAAAACATCAAAATCCGTTGCGTAGTTTTAAAGATTGAAGCGCACATAGGGATATAGGAGCATGGGGACAAAAAAAGGCGACTTTGTTTTATACTATGTAGTGACAGTGATTTTACAGGCTAATACTAAGGTTGGGGCTAGATAGCGCTGTTTGAATGTCAGTGGTTTTTTTGATAATTACTGAATATTCACCAATAAGCTATCAACATGGTAGATCTAAATAAGGCTGTAAGTTATTACTCCTTTGCCCCTTAAATTCTTGATTGGATATAGATGACTGGACTTTTCTCAGCAAATTTGCGGGAGTATTCCGAAACAAAATTACCTCTTAACTGTAAGCCGGGAAGTCGCTTGCAACTGTTATCTGTGCTTGCTAGTGATGCGATATACGACTTGTCGATACATATATCGATAAATCTCGAATGATTGATTCCAATTTATTTAATCGTGTACATGTCGTATGGCAAACCATAATTTAGGCGATAAACATATTAAGAAGTCCACACTGAGTCCCCCCCCCCCCAATTAAACACCGATAAACTAATTCCAATGCATATATAATAATTCATTTATGAAGACGTTCGACTGTCTCATGTTTCTCCAGTGAATTAGTATTAAGACAAATTTCACCAGCATTTTCTTACGAAGAAAAAACTTTTTCAACGAATATTATTGATTTTATTTGGGACATTAAATTTAAATTGATTACTAGATGTTTATATTATTAATATGCATACTTATTAATTTGAAGATTTCGGATATTTCTCAAGTCTGAAAGACTACAAAGAGATACATTTATTACCTGTTGTATTCATTTCGTCCAAATATATCCTCCCCAAAGACTTCCTAGCAGATCATTCCCTACCAAGCAACATACGAGTATATCCGCTACCTTAATATATCAGCATCAATTTAAATTAAAGAGTACATCCAATAATTAAAAACCTGTCAATTTATACTGCAAGGGAGCTTAACAAAAAACGCTTTGCAATCCTTATCTCCACTAAACAGCCGAATTCCCCTCAACAATGCCACAATATAATATCAAATACAAAATACGTCAACGAACAAAGTTCATTCAAAAAACTTCCATATTTAAAAATGTTACCATCTCGCATCTCATTCCTGACGAGGGGCCAGGGAACGGGGGACCGCACGTCGTCGCTAAAATAATTTGGATTCAATGCAAAAAACTTTCATGAAACCGTTGGCAACAGACGCAAACACGTTCGTCCGCTCGTTCTTTTTTTTCGTACCGTTCACTCACGTGTCCGCTGCATGAATTCCGATTTCAGTTTAAATTTTAAAAATAGGCTTTTGTATGATTCGGTTGGTATCACTGGTTAACAATTTTTTAAAGTTGGCTACTAAGTAAACAAAAATCATGGTGATTAGTGGTTTCGTTCGTATGATACCAAAAAATTGAGTCACTGTATCCAGCGATTGTACTACTCTTCTCACTCATTATCCCGGATCACACCATGCTACCATTAATTAGCATTATTAATTGCGTTTTTAAATTGAATCCTAACTTTTACACGGAAATTCAGCGGAAATACGGAAACTACTCTTAAATTAATACAAATTAAAAAAGTTAGTATACAATTTCAAATGGGGTCTTTCAGTTGAAGTATGTTACAAAACCATTGATACATCACTAGCGAGACGCTTGTAATCTTCATCGACGTTCTAAGACGGATGGAAAGCGCCTGATCAGACCGATTAGCAACCGCTTCCTAACACAAGCCCAAACAATACTCAACCTTAACACTAAAACATACTGCACACTTTTGCCTAACACACAACCGACAGCTTAAACTTCCAACCTACTTCATTTCACTTTGAGTATAAATCCTAATTTATTAGCATTAAGGTTTCTTTTGCGAACTCAATTATACAGCTGCTGATTGTGGAAAATTTTCTTAAGGATAAAGCCAGTGGTGCTTGACCTCTGACTTGTCACGGGGAATGGGATAATAATTAAGGCTGTGGGATGATCAACCGATCTCATAGACCAGGATAATTTGGTCGCGATTCAAAGCCTATTAAGGATTTGTCGTGATGTTATCTAGTGAGCGGAAGCTTAAAGTACGGATTAGTTAAAAGCATAAATTAGCGTCGCTCGCGTTTAGGACAAATTGGCAAACGATCTTGTATCCTAATAACATTATCGTGGCGAATGTTGTGAAGATATATGAATAGAGGCTCATATATGAATAAATTATTAGAACGTGATTCATCTTAATATGTAACGTGATATATGTACGTTATCCGACGCTCTTACGGTGAAGGAAAACATCGTGAGGAAACCTTCATGCACGCCTGCGAAGTGATTCGAAGGTTGTGTGTGAAGTCGCCTAATCCGCACTGGGCCCGCGTGGACGACTCAGGCCTAATAAGACCCTAGTCACCCTATACGGGTAGGCTCGTGGCCCTCGGTGGGGACGTTTAATGAGCTGATGATGATGATGATGATTCATCTTAAAAAAAGAACTCCTCAGATTTCCAATGATTAAATTGATTGTTAAATAAGATAAAGACAATAAAAATATATTTGACAGCCATAGGTATAAGGGGTCGTTATAGGCTTTCATCATCTTCAGCTTATTAAACGTCCCCACCGAGGGGCACGAGCCTACCTTAATCGTCCACAGGGGCCCAGTGTGTATTGGCCGACTCACGCACAACCTATGATTCTCTTCGGAGGCGTGCGCAGGTTTCGTACGTGGCAGGGTTTGAACCTGCACCCTTCAGATCGGAAGGCAACAGTCCACACCAATGAGCCACCGCCTCTCTGTCACATAAATGTATTTAAAGCTACACTAATCCACGCCAAAGGCTACGTGTATGCAACTGTCTATGTCAGTTCCTGCCCGGTTATGCGTGAAGCATTCATCAGAATAAGGCTGGACATACACGACTGTTTTGGAGAAACTAGCTATGACGACCCCAATTCTGATATTTTTAAAATACGCTAATAGGATCTTTAATGTGTCTCAATCACAGATTTCCCAATACAGGAGATGGGGCAAGCCGCGTTTAAGGTGCGACAACTGTGAGCTCAACGAGCATACACTGGCTACCAGTTTACGCTCTGTGAGACGAGTCAAGACGCACGAATATAAGAAGAAATTACCGTGTTTTTTCCAAAATGCCATCCTGTGCAATTGTAACATGCCATCATCGCAATGAATCAGTAAATTTACCAAGAAATATAATAACTTTTCACAGGTAAGAACCGAAAAGAAATTGCGACACTGGGACTGCCTATAAACTTGGCGGCTTGTCCAGTCTAATGTATATTCTGATGTCTGTGGTCTCAATAGTAAAATGTTGAACTCATGCGTTCTGTTATATATATGGTAGATTTCTTTTAAAACACCATTAGATTCATTAAGTTGTGCCAGAATACCAGACTTACATTTGATGGTAAATGATACTCCTTAACATCATCATCATCATTACAGTCTAGTATATATTTTAATGTTACTAAGTGAACAGGACGGTCAGGACGCTTAACTGATGGTAAGTGATATGCCTGACCATGACAGAGCGGCATTGAAGGAGACCAACAACTGACAGTTATTATTCTCCATCACTGCCGCACTGCGTCCGTCACCCGATGTTAACACACGTTAACATCAGGATGACAACAGATGTTAGGTAACTTATACCCGGTATTTACACTAGCTACAGTGAAAATACGGGTTACAACAGTATAATTATTCGTAATTTCGAGTCTCGGTGCAGTGCGGCAGTGATGAAAAATAATAACTGTCTGTCAGTTGTTGGTCTCCTTCAATGCCGCTCTGTCATGGTCAGGCATATCACTTACCATCAGTTAAGCGTCCTGACCGTCCTGTTCACTTAGTAACATTAAAATATATACTAGACTGTAATGATGATGATGATGAGATATGTGGAACATCTACTCTTCTTCGGATTGTCTGGTACAGCATGTAAGCGGAACTAATATAATATTCCCCCACCCATAAGAAACCTCAATAATATTAAAACATTTAAAATTAAATTGAAGTCACACCTTTTGTTCGACCAGAAATCACAAATATGAGTCACTGTCTATTTATTTCATATATATATATATATATATGTATCCTTACATACCCTTCTATAATATTACCTATTTTAAGTACGTTTTGTTATGAATTTAAAATTTATATCCTATTACTTTAACTTAGTATCATGCATGCCCGTATTTTAACATATAATATTTATATAAAACATAATTTGTATTTATTCATTAAGTATATTATTAATCTGATAGATACTGTTACGGCGTTGGCGCAGGCGGTGCGTTCTCTTTTGCACCCGGTGCACACGGAAGATCAGTGTCGCGGTGCTTACTAAGTACCTCGACATAAAGCTGAGTGGCACCTTTCAGTGTCCTTACTGTAATTTAGACTAAGAACTTTGTATGTATTTGGCACTGAATAAATGATTTTATTATTTTTTATTATTAATATCTGCAAATATTGTTCGGTTCAGCGTTAAGTATTCATAATGTAATATATGTATTGATTATAATAAATATAATTATGTCTGTATCCTGAAACTGTGTTATGTACTATGTTTGTGAGATAAATAAAGATGATTATTATTAATTAAGTCTTAATACTTCTGGTTTCGAACTACGGGTTGTGGTGTAATCACGAAAAATGAAATAAATCAGAAAGGATTGTTCTAAGAAAAACGTTAAGGTGTATAAAATAGTATTGAAAAGAATATTCGCGAAGCCCGTGTTTGTTTAAGGCGGCAAAGAGCGGGTCAACCAAAACAGGCCACGGCCGGACGACAAACAGCAAGTCATATTGCCATAGACTCGACTACAGTTAGACCTGGCATGTACAGTCCCGTGCAATTACATGTAGGCACGGTCAGAAGTTCTATTTTGTGGCTGATTTGAATTAACATATTCAGACTGAACTTGAGCTTAGTTAATTGCAGGTAATAACTACACTTAAATTACAATCTTTTATTCGAATATATTAATAGCTAATAAAAAGTATCTAATTTAATTTTTGTCTTACTGTTCATGTAGAACATAACACTTTACATGATATTTTATTATTTATTAACTCAGTAAGTAATACATACAAGTAGGGAGGCTGACCGTGCCCTGTTAATATAGAATATATATTAATTTAGAATATTTGTAAAAGTAAAGCGTTATCGATGTTACTATTAACAGTAAATAAAGCTAAAAATAATATATTATCACACTACTCGATCAAAAACCCTTTAGTCGAATATTTTTACAACAATTACTTTTAAGTTAAACCTCAATTCCATGTTAGAATCTTAGCGATTTATGAAAAATGTCTTTAATAGCGTGATTTCAGTAATAATAAGATACGGGTAGGCTCGTGCCCCTCGGTGGGGACGTTAAATTAGCTGATGATGAAGATTTTCTCCGATGATCTTAGTTCCGGTTTACTTGGGAAAATGTAGCAGTATGTAGGTAATAGTCTTTATGAAAATGTATTTTTTATTTAGTACCTTCTTGGAAAGCTTGGATATTGTTAATAAATACTGACACCTATTTTAAATGTTCTTATAAAAATATGATATTTTGTGAATAAAGGATTTTATTTTATCAATAAAAAAAAAAAAAAAAATGGTAAGGTCTTGTACATACGATTTTAATGAAGGTAAAATTGGGAATAGAGAATACTTAAACTTACCTTCTTGTGATTTGACAAATTTCTCCAGAACTCGTCTGCCGTTCGAGACGAGTTTTTGAAATGGAGACCGCGTCTTGGCAAGCGTAGCGTAGAACGACCTCCGGCACAGACCGACGACTTGCGAAAGCCGCTGTTAGAGGCTAGATGAGGAAAGCGGAGGACCGGGACATCTGACGCAAAAACAACCTAAAAAGTTCACTGCTAAACGAAGGCCTCACCAAACGCGGACAGATCCTTAGCAGTTGAGATCCATTGCTTCCAACAACCTCAACCAGGTCATCGCTCCATCTGGTTGGTATGTACGTTATCCGGCGCTCTTACGGTGAAGTAAAACATCGTAAGGAAACCTGCGCACGCCTGCGATGAGATTCAAAGGTTGTGCGTGAAGTCGGCCAATCCGCACTGAGCCCGCGTGGACGACTAAGGCCTAATCACCCTATACGGGTAGGCTCACTCAGTGGGGACGTTTAATTAGCTGATGATGATGATTTGTACCGTGCCTACGGTTTACTTCATCCGCGGGAATAGTATCTCTTTTCAACCTATCGCAGTCCACTGCTGGACATAGGTCTCCCAAAAGAGAAGAAGAGTATGTGTGTTGATTATTGTATTTTAAACTACCATCACCGCACAGCATAAAGTTATAATAAGCATAACAATTTTCCAACTTGTAAGTGTTTGACGGGCCTATAACTCGCTCGTCGAATCAGCTATAAATTATCGTTCCAAATTAAGCCTGGCGTGTTTCACTCAAACGATACAACTGAGGCACACCGGTCTAACGTTTGCAAGAGTTTACACTATTACCAAATAAATAAAATATAGCATAATACAATTGTATCTAACCTCAATGATGTGAAAAAGTATGGATTCGTGATATGCTCACAAAATATACAATAAGAAATCGAAAAAAGTGTTTCGAATGCAGTGACAGCACACATACACATATTTCGAATGAGCGTACATTTACCTAAACAAAAGAAAACAAACTGTACTCTCTTCGGCGGTTCGTTTTTGAGGCACGAGTGGCGTATCTACCTTTATATATACAGAATATCTAACTTGCATTGAAAGATAGGAAAATATTTATGCTTTGACACAATAAAATACAAAAAAATATCCCAATCCTCCGCTTTTCTCATCCAGCCTCCGCCAGCGACCTTTCGCAAGTCGTCGGTCCATCGGACCGGAGGGCGGCCTACGCTACCGTAGCGAGTCGACCTAGTAAAAAGGGTTCCCAAACGTACGAGGTTCCTCGTACAAATACGAGATTTGTGGTCTTCTGTACGAGGTACAAGGACACTTTCAACCTCGTACAATTTTGTACGATATTTTGTAATATGACCATGCTATATATTAAAAACTAGTGACACCTTTCAGAACTTGAACTTTTACACCAAAAATCCATTGGTCGCATTAAGGTGACTATCTACAGACTGTAGTAGCTATGAAAATCAACCGGGAAAAAGCCAAATGAATAAAATATTTTGTCCTCTGCTTCAGTCGTCTCTATCACAAACTGATGTTTTTTTAGTAATTAGCTAGCTATTGTTTTTTTATTTAGTATTTTAATGATTGAAGCGATTTTTAGATGACGAGTTCTAATGACAAAGTACGAGATTTTTTGCTGCTTATCTACGAGGAATTTTGTCTCGGGGTTGGCAACACTACTAGTGAAATTTTGAATATTTTGCTCTCAGTATGCCCCGCTTGTGAATGTAGCGCTGTGTCACACTATGTGATTACTCGTCAGCTAATGAGACACCTCTGGGTTTGCTATGATAAAATACACCCTAAAATTAATGTGTCACGGATCGGAATCAATTACTAGGTGTACAGGTGAAAATTCAATGCTTAGTAATCCTTCACATTGAATTGAATAGGAGTTAAGCCTAATATTTCTATCAACGGCAATTGGCTTGGTGAAAACGCAAAAGAGCTGTGAGATAAGGTAGGTCCGAGTTAAGGAAGAAAGTTAAGAAGTCAAAAAGGAGCGAATGAAACGACGGGAAAATTGTTGTGAAAGGCAGTTTTGAAAGATCGAAAAAAGTAGCTCAGTTGATACAGAGTCGACATCCATATTTAATAGGCTGAAATTTCATATCACTAT